>CAWZYM010000214.1:0-70000 GCA_963966185.1 Rhabditoides inermis | reverse complement strand
CCTCACACCGGAAGTTTTAGTTAAGAGAAGTGGGGGCGAGGAAACGAGTAAGAACTAGCCGTCTAGCCGTCACTATAGCGGGTGACTGAGAAACGCAATTCTCTGCGCCACAAAACACAAAACGACGCGGGTGTGAAACTTAAATATATACTTATAGGTGTACAAACTATATAAACTTAATAAACTTATAGGTGTAACTCGTATGATAACAAACGGTATACAACTTAATGTGAAACGTATCGTAACGTACCATGACGTAGAAGTCGCGTACGATGTTTCCGTAGAGGAACCACTGGAAGGAGACGAGTAGATTGGCGACGCACATCGGAAGGGGCAGCGTGTCGCAGCAACGCTTTCGGAGCACCACGCCCTGGAAGCGACTCATTCAATGAAGTCTTCACCCTCTCAAAGAAATTTTCATAGCCTTCATTGAAATTTTCACGATTCAATGAAATTTTCAATGAAAGTCGACATTGAGTCATTCGAGTACGATTTTACGTATTACGCAATATGTTTTCAACTGGCAACTGGCAAATCAAATCGAATCAAATCAAATCGTATCAAATCGAATGTTCATTCGGAATCGCAAACATGATTATGACACGTACAAAACGTTTCAAAAAAAAAATGATCGAGGTTTTTTTGTTGTTGCGTTTTTGGCCTCCCTGAGAAAACGACTTTAGGCCTTTAGGATAGGATTTTTACGTATTAGGCAATATGTTTTCACCTGTCATCGTATAAGTGTGTACAAAAGACTTTCGTACGTGTCTTTCATGACATATTCATGTTATGTTATGATGAGATCCGAATAAACAAGTAAGTTGATTTGATAAGTGTGTGTGTATTTGAATTTGACGCACGTGTTCGTTTATAGTACACATGTCACAAACAAGGTAAGACATCCCGAGAGAGAGAGACAGAGAGACAAAGAGAGAGAGAGAGAGAGAGAGAGGTGTGTTCTTTACCCAGGACCCAGGAGGAGTAGTCCAGTAGTGGTCAGTCTTTTTGCACCCACCAATACAAAGTGGTTAGAGTTAGAGAGAAATTGCGTATTTTAAAGTATTTCAAGGCTATTTCAAAGTAGTTTGAACGTTACTTGGAAAACATTCAATTCGAACAGCCACTACAGCACTTCATATAGTCACTACAGTACTTTATATAGCCACTACAGTACTACTCACCAGTCCGGCCAGCGGCGCGCCAAAGTTGATGATGTTGAACGTCATGCACGCCAGGCCGAGGTAGTCGAGCACATCTTCACGGATGACGTTCGTCTCTCTCTCGCCCTCTCTCTCTCTCTCTCTCTCTCTCCCTCTCCCCTCTCCCTCTCTCTTCACTCACCTACTCCATAGAAGTGCACCAGAACCATCATAGCCGCGCACACAGACTGCACTGCGATATACTTCGCGCCGAACGCGCACTGAAAAGCGTTTTGTAATGTTGTAAATGTAATGTTGTAATGTTGTAATGTTGTAATGTTGTAATGTTGTAATGTTGTAATGTTGTATTGTTGTAATGTTATATAAAACAAATTTACGTAATATACGTTCTGTATGTCAGATAGATAGACGAGACGCATTAGTTTGGAACCAACCTTGTCCTTGGTGAAGACAAAGTAGAATATGAGGTAGATGTTGAACAGCGTCACTCCCACAGCATTCACAGTCACCATGGTCAGATCCCACTTGAGCCAACCGTACCGCAGCCAGAACGTGCCTCTGAAGTGAGTTTACGTTGTTCACATGGCACTAAAGCATTGTTTGTTTACGTTGTGTACTCACCCCAGAGCGCCCATCAAAAACGGCATTCCGCTGATTTCGAAGGTCGACTTGCGACGCCAGATGTTTATGCAAATCGGTCTGCAACATTGTTTCATAATTTGTAATTTGTTAATCTCTATTTTTACATTATTTCACGTGGTTTACATGTTCACTGCTCACTAACAACGCGCTCACTAAAAACGTGAACGGCCCCGGGCAAACTTTTTCGCGAAAAAAATCGCGCGAAAACTGCAATGCTTTAGCATGCATTATTGATTTGCAATTCGCAGCGCGAATCGCAAAAATGTTTTCGGCAAAAATTTGCGAAAATAGGTGACATACTTTTTCGCGCGAAAATTTCAGCGAATCGCGAAAATTTTCGCAGACACCGTTTTCGCTGCGAAACGAGAGATACCACAGATTCGCTACTTTTTCGCGAATCCAGGTACGAATTTTCACTTTTCTGTATTTTTTTCATTCTTTATAATTGAAAATACACTTCATGAACATCGTGGAAGCTGTATTGACCACAATTGTTTGCTGCTATTACATACTAGTCGTTGCGCACTCGTGCCACCCGATTCGCGCGAAAAGTTTGGCGAATTTGAAAAAAGACGTGCGCCAGTGACAAAACAATGTTCCTATTTGAATGTTTGGTGTTAAACATGTCACACAACCTCTAAGAAGTAAGTTTTCAATTATAACAAAGAAAACAAATCTGCGTAATTCTCAGTGGAAGCGAATATCTTTCGCCAAATTACAGCGAAAAAGATCACCGATTCGCGCGATTATGGGTAGTTTCGCGATTCTCTCAAGCTAAAAGTTTTGCGATTATTTTCGCATTTCGCTCGCGAAAAAGTCTGTCGGAGGCCCTACTGTTTTTTTATGTTATATAACAACTATTTTAATGTCTAAATTCGTTACATTGCTACAAATCCTAGTTACTATAATTCATAGTCTCTCACATTCCGCAGAAAAACAAGGCGATTGTGGTGAAAATAGCCGTGACGGAGAGGACTCGAAGGAATAGTGTTATGTCCATGATGTGATACTTATCTGCAATATTCAATTCCAATTCGAATATCATGTAATTGTTGCACGACTTGTCAACTCACGGCACGCGAATAGCGGATTAGGCACAATAAGAGAGTGGGAAACGAGTGTTTTCGTTTATTGTGGTTGGATTCGAAATTGAGGCGATATCCACGTTCCAACGTCTTAAAAGGACAACCCCGCATTCCAACTGTGCAAAAAGGGGAAAGGGCAACTCTGGAAAAACAATTCCATACAACGAAAGAAAGTGTCGTCAACCAAAACTACGCATAACAATCATACATTACATAGGCTATTTTAAACGATAGGTATTTTAAATGATGTTTCACAACACAATAGCAGCTGGGAAAAACAGCAGCACCACAGAGCGAATAGTGTCAACATGTGTACATCCTGCAAATGCAATGTGAGGAAAAGAGAGAGAGGGAGAGAGAGAGGGAGGGGGGAGAGAGAGAGCAGCTAGCACGCACGCAAAAAGTGCGGCGTAACTATTTTTCTAGAAGCGTGAAGACGTGAAGCGTGGAATATCTCGTAACAAACGAAAACTCGAGAATATGGGCGGAGCGGAGTGCCTTTTATATATGCCGTTTCTCTATCTCTAATAATCAGAGCGATCGCAGTCTCGTATTCTCGATTGGCGGTAGACCGCAACAGTAGCGATGGGGGCAAACCTAAGAGACAGGAACACCATAACATCATCGTAGTAGAGAGAGAGGGGAGAGAGAGAGAGGGGAGAGAGAGGGAGAGAGAGAGTTGGAAAACAGGGCAGGCGATAAGCATCGGTTCAAAGTATGCTCAATACACGCAACACCAAACAGCCAAGAAGCGCGAAGCGAAACTGGAACCAGCTTGGAGCAAACAGTGTGAATATTCACCAGAGATCAGATTGTTCCGAGTATCCTGTAAGAGACAACAGCAGCCAGCATCGATCCTCTGCCCTCCTCTCTCCTCGTCTCTTTTATACTCCCAGCCGGGCTAGAGACAGGGCGAGAGAGCGTGGCGGAGGAGGAGCGGCAGACATGCACTCGGTGGTCAATATGAAACAGCGGAGGGCGGGATGAACCGAGAGAACGCACCGTTTACATTCTCTCCATATATAGCACAGTACTCTGTGGCCCACAGTCACGTGGTAGTGACGACGAATGAAGGCGGAGCTGGGGATACAGTTCGCAAATCGCTGACCGCCCCACAGATATTGGGAATGGGGCGCCAGTCAGCGGTTAGTGGTTAGTGGTTAAAGATAATCGAATGCGACACCACCGGGATTTCACCGCCAGCTCTCTCTCTCTCTCTCAGCTGACTGATATAAACTGCGGGACGCGGCTACTGAACGCGAAATCGCATATCAACAACGAGCGGGAGCCGCACGTGTTTACTCCATCTAGGCTACATACCTTGTCGACCGGAAGCGAGCGCAGCCATTGGCATATGGAAACATGAATAAGCGTATCCCCAGCCTGCCCCTCTTATCCCTCGGAGCCTATCGGGTTTCCACGATAACAGTACAAACAAAAAAGCAACGTGGAAAACAACAAACAGCGAAACTGGGTTGGAAAGCAAGCGAGAGAAGAGTGCAATACAAACATCTCTCATAATGGAAACAGCGACTAGTGGTCGGGAAGAGAATTGTAATGTCGCATTGTCTGTCGGAATCAGGCCGATAAACAGCACACAACAATGTCGGATCGGAAAACAAGTGGCAGACGAAATCCAAGCAGATCGACAAACAAACATTTATCCAAACATCGATACACACAACACACATTCAAATTATTAACAAGAACACACACAGAGAGAAGTGATCAACTGCGTCAGTTGATTATATTACTCAACATATACTTGTAAAAGAGGGGTTTTGTTTTTGTTACCAGTCGCAACCTGCACCAAAACTACCAGCAAAACAAAAAATAAATAAATACTACAACATAAAATCGAGACGCATGGGAACTACGAACGCAATAAATAACTCATTCGAACAAAACACAACGAAAACGGCTTCTCTCAAGCCCCGCGAGACTCCGCCCACTTAGTGCGCGTAGCTCCGCCCATTGAGCTGGGCCAAGTGCTGGTTGACACGCTGCATAATCTCCTTCTTGCACTTCTGATGCTTCACGTGGCGCATGAAACTCTGCAAATGGTTGAATCGTGTGGGCGTGACTAAAAGGGGCGGAGTCTACTCACCTCAAACACGTGGGGTCCAATCACAGGAATCATGTTCGAGACATCGCACGCCAGAGAGACCAGCTGACAGATCTGCAAGGATTCGTACGTCAGTTTCTTCGTTCAAAAACTACTAGTTCAAGAAGTTCAAAGAGCAGTCGTTCGCTCTTATAAGATCAACATGATCGACAACGCGTGTTGATAACGCTATCAGCCGCTATCAGTCCACCCACGACAGTAGCCGCAGAAGGCGTGCGTACACTCCAATAATGACGATCATATACGTTTATGATAGAGGGTGTGATAAGCCTACCACAACCAACCGCCAGTACACAATCATACGTCTCTCGGAAAGCCAGAACACCGCGTAAACAAAGTGACAATACGTGAAACACACTACGAACCGGGATCATATAATGTGTTACCGGCAAAATGTTGAATTGAATTGAATTGAACGTGAAACACACGTGTCTCATAAAAAGCTCAAAGCTGACCTGCGCTAACCAAACCATCTCTCATGCGTGAAATATGTGCATGCGATTCTGAATGAACATTTGATTTGATTCGATTTGAGAGCTGACCTCGTCGATATGCCCGTCCGTCATCCTGCCGTGGTTCATCTTCTGCTGAATGGCCGCGTAGCACAGCTCCACCGACCTGCAAGGCATGACGTCATAGGGTCACAGCACTGACGTCATAGCTCACCTGTCCATCAGCTCGGCGGCGCACGGGTGCTGCGAGTGCTGCATGAGGATCGCTCGAATCTGCAATCACTCATTTCTCCCCTCTCTCTCCCCCCCTCTCTCTCTCCCTCCCTCCCTCCCACACCATCTCTCTCTTCCCCAGAGTGCATCAAGTACGCACGTGCCTCGCCTCCTCGCCACATGTTTTCACAGCCCGTGCCTCAAGCTATTGACTATTGACATCAGACACATTCATCACACCAACTCTTCCTACTGCCAGACTGCCAGACACCCTGCAGGCGAATCAATCAATCAATCAATCGTTTGTCCGGAATCGTTATATCTGAATATGACAACACAATCATGACGATATGAAGTATACAGTAGTGCCTAAGATACTAATGCACCAAGTACGCACGTGCCACACATGTTTTCACAGCCCTAACTTGCAGGCGAGGCGTTGATCAACCCATTCCACCTATCCGCCATCCCATTGCCACCCACACCCCGTTATCACAATAACAGTGCTTCTCTCTCACGTGAAGCGTCCGACTTCTCACATGAGCTCCCCTTCCATAATCATCCAGTTACAAAGGTCATATCTCTCATTTCCCACAAAAAGGACACAAACACAAATCGCCCGCTTCCGGGGGGCAAAGTATAGCCCAGTCGAGCAGAAACAAATCTGGCCCGTAAATGGTCATATTCCGATATTCAACCACTTGTCTCACATCATTCTCCTTATCCAATCACATACCGTATCCCCCATGGGGACACAATGTGACAGAGTGACGTGTTGTGACTCCACAATTGGCTACCATCGATATGTGAATGCGGCAAATTTTGATTCGAGATAGTGATCCCGTAGACTGTTTCCCCCCCACATCATTCATGAATTCATAGGGGAATACCCCAGATAGTAATATTACACCTCACACAACCACGCTCAATAACTAATCACCAAACATCATAGAAACAGCAGAAGACACTAAAATACGAAATAGTAGTGTACTAGTAATTAGATCAAAGGTCATGAAATGAAAACAAACTACTATCGAAAATGTCTGCCACCCAAACACCGAAACATATCGCATCACTTTTCATAGATGATCCCCCCTCTCCCTCCCTCCCTCTCTCCCCCCTCTCTCTTTCCCCTCTCTCCCCTCCCCCCCCTCTCTCCCTCTCTCTCACTCCCTACCCCTCCCTCCCTCTCCCCCTCCCTCTCCCCCCCCTCCCCACCTGTCCATGGTGTCTGCTGGCGAGGCTCTGTGGCTGCTGCTGTTGTTGTTGCTGGTTGTGGTGGTGTGGGTGGGGCAGAGGCAGGTGGTACTGGTAGCCGTGCAGCTTGCTGTAACAAAACACGATCGTGTTCATCTCCCTCAGCATCCCCCTTCTCCGCATCTCCCTCCGCTTTCGATGACGTTCATCTCCCTTAAAGGGAGTGTACACTCTGAAATTCGAAGTTGAGTTAGCACCGGGATGTGAAAATATAATGAAAATGATGTACTTTTGTCAATGCAACTATGTGTCGGAGATACCTATAAGTCGATTAAAATTCTGTTGAACATTGAAAATTGGCACCAATTTCTGCATTTTGATACATTTTGCGCTCAATTTTCACCAACTTGCAGACATTTTCAGCAAATAGTTGTATTGACAAAACTGAGTCGTTTCAACATATTTTCACATCCCGGTGCTAACTCAACTTCGGAATTCAGAGTGTACACTTCCTTTAATCGGAAACACAAAAGCAAAGACGATCGCACCTTCTTTCCCCAATTCAAACAAAAGGTTCACAACACCATGCACTCACTTGGCCGCCTCCCTGGCGAGCTGGAATGTGAGGAAGGGCGAGTGGATGCATCGAGCCGCCGTGTCGCAGAACGTGCCGGCGTAGAGCGGGCCGAGCTGCAGCGACACGCCCCACAGCCACAACACGTCGTCGCCGAAGGACGGGTTCTGAACAAGGATAGATTCGATAAAATATAGAATAAGAATGCAGCTGCTACAGTGATAATGCTCTACTAAACGACGGGTTCTGCAGAGGGCCCATGGATATAGGCTAATAGGATAATTAGAATGATGCAGAACCCGTCGTTAAACTAAAACATTGCAAGTGGACGGATAGATTCGATCAGAATACAGAAGAGTGATGATCATTCTTTACTGAACGACGGGTTCTGCAGATGGACGTATGGATAGATAGGCTCAACGATAATGCAACTGCTACAGTGATAATGCTCTACTGAACGACGGGTTCTGCAAGAAATAGTTTATTTTTGAAATTTAACGAATTTAGACATATAATTTTGACAACATATTGCTCTTTTCATATTGCTATATTTATAATTTGGAATCAATCAGAATGCACCTACATCCGCCACCTGCACACACTTACTAGCGTCGAGAAACATCATAGAAAACCATTCACCCCGTACCTTGCAGTACTTTTCGGGATTCATGTTGTCTAATTTTAAAATGAGTATAATTTTAAAATGAGATAGTTTAAAGGGACATACCACTCTAAATTTCGTGCATAAACCAAGAATCCCACGAAAAGAAAAAAAAATGGTACGATCACTTTTCACGAACATAACATATATCAAAAAGGAACAGAAAGTGCATAAAACGCGGTGCAAAAATATACGCATAGTGTACTACGGGACAATATGTGCGAATGGAGTGTGATTTACAACCCTGAAGCACACTTCATCTGCAGAAACTGTCCCCTCAGTACGCTATATCCACAGAATGCAAAAATTTTACGACGCCTTTCATGCATGTTCTGTTCATTTTTAATATATGGTTTGTTTTCGAAAAGTGATTGTATTTTCATGTTCTTTCAAGTGCTAATCGTAGTTTATCTACGCAATTTGGAGTGGTATATTCCTTTAATCCATTTTATATAACTATTTCATAGAGCTGGCTCTCAGTCCGTCGCACATAAAGTGAAAATAGAACTGTACCTTGCTGTACTTGTCGGGATTCCGGTTGTCCTCGGCGAGCTTGGCTCCCCATCGCTCCATCGCCAGCAGACCGATGCGGTGCGCGTTCAGCAGCTTCTCCATCCGCTGCTGCGCCTGCTCCACCCCTCCCCCTCCTCCTCCAGCTACTCCCTGGTGCGACTCCCGGCGCTGCAGCAGGTTCAGCTGCGCGCCCATCGCCGGCTGCAGGTTTGGAGCCGAGTGGCTGTGGTGCATCGACGGAGAAGCCACGCCTCCGCCCACACCGACTGCCGCTGATGCGTCGTCGACAGGACCACTGGAATGGAGCAACTCGAGAGAGAGAGAGAGACAGAGACAGAGACAGAGACAGAGACAGAGACAGAGACAGAGACAGAGACAGAGACAGAGACAGAGACAGAGACAGAGACACACAGAGACAGAGACAGAGACAGAGACAGAGACAGAGACAGAGACAGAGACAGAGACAGAGACAGAGACAGAGACAGAGACAGAGACAGAGACAGAGACAGAGACAGAGACAGAGACAGAGACAGAGACAGAGACAGAGACAGAGACAGAGACAGAGACAGAGACAGAGACAGAGACACACAGAGACAGACATCTCCCACCCACCCGTAGTACAGCTGATGCTGATGAGGGGGCGGCTGCATGTAGACCGAGTGCGGTCTGCCCGGCTGTTGCTGTAGCTGCTGTTGGTGCATGGGCATTCCACCCAGCTGCGGCGGCGGGGCAACGTACATCGGCGGCGGCTGCAACGACACAGTAAGTACACAGTAGCGCAAGCACTTTGTGAATAATAAAACAATGTAAAGATAAATAAAGTGATAAATAACATAAACCCGCCTGCATGTGTGGATGGAAGTAGGGCGCGGGCGGCTGCTGCTGCTGCATCATCGCCGGCGGGGGCTGCGACGGGTCCATCTGACACGACAAACAATCAAGGTGTGGGCAGTCTCTTCGAAACAGCCCCTTCAAAGGCGTTTCGAAGAGACTGACCGCTACTAGTTACCCCAACTGTCATACAAAAGTGATGAATAAACTATATAGATCTGAACGATGTCTCTCTACCCACCATGAACCCGCCGGCATACTGCACATGCTGCTGCGGGATGAACACGTGCCCGCCTCCCCCTCCTCCCCCCATCGCCTGCCACATCTGTCCACTGCCCGCACTCTGTCCGCCAGTCTCCTCCACGTGCAGCTCCTGCCAGTACCTGGCCACACGCTGAAGAACGTCGGCCGACACCCGGCCAGATTCGTCCGTCGACGAGTCTTCCGCCTGAACGACGACGTCTCTCTCTCGTCTCTCTCTCCCCTCCTCCCTCCCTTCCTCTCTCTCCTATCTCTCTCTCTCTCTCTCTCCCTCCCCTCCCCCTCCTCACCTGCTCCACTGCCCTGAGTGCCTGCTCGAGCATCGCCGATCCCTGGTCCTTGCACTGCTGGAGTGCGCGGATGCACTCGGCGTTGCTCAGCTGGTAGGCGCGCGGCAGGACAGACAGCGCGAGGCGAGCCGACGCGGCGACGATCGACGGGTCGCGACACTGCGACGCCTGCACAGAAAGCATCAAGTAACCGGAGAACGTCCGTCGAGAGAAGAGAGAGAGTGATACAGTGGCGGCTAAAAAGGTATCACCTTTTGGTTTTTGCTCTCTAAAACTATTCAAATGAAAGATAGAGCTCCTATCTTTTGCACACCGTTTTCTGAACTCAATTCGGACCTAATACCATGTTCCATATTCTTCCCCCTTTCATCTCTCGGTTACAGTAGGCGGATTACTGTATTCACAAAATCATCTATTTCTCGTTTTCAATTTTGAAAAACTCCTGTGATCAAACCACACTTCCAAAAAAGTTCTATTCACCATTTTTGAGTATAACCATTCATTAGGCATACAAAAACACCTTGATTTCATATTACATTATTGATTATTGGACTTAAATAAGCAGTAAAGAAACAACATCAAGAAAATGCAAAATTCTAATTTTAACAAAGCCTAACTATACTATAAAATGATATAATGGTCTAAAACTGTCTCAGTACTTCGTAGGGTGTCCCTTGTTCACGATAACGGCCTGGCAGCGGCGGGGCATCGAATCGATCAGCTTGTGGAGAGTCGCGGCACTAGTCACCCAGTTCAATGTATGCCGCACTACGGTACCTATGTAACGTGCTCAAAAAGTACTCCGACGCTCACGATATATCTCTTGCGAAGAGTTCTGGTCGTCCTAGGATTGCTTCTTCCACGACGGATCGAAACATCTTCCGGATCTCAAAAGAGAAACCGCGGGCGACCGCGCCGCGCACGAGATCTTTCTCAATCAATTAGAGATCGTTCTTGAGAACGTTCTCAGAGGTTCTCATGAAGGTGCGGCCCTGGAATCGGCAGACTCATAGTCGGAACTACGTCTTCCAGCAAAACAATGACTTGAACCACTCTTCTAACACGGCCCGGATAGTTGCACAGTCGACAGCGGCGGGCGCGCAGCCGCTCCGCGAACACGCGACGCGCGAAATTACCAGCAAGCGCTAGAGCGCAATAATTTTTCGACTGAAATCGCTACGCGCTCATTCACTCGCGGCGCGGCCTGGGCGCGCGCCGCTCTCTCTGTGGGCGCGCTGTGCAACTATCCGAACCGTGTCTAAGCACTTCAAGATCGGTTTATAGAAATGTCCAATTTCGTCATTGCACCATCTTCTCTTAGAACGTGTTCAACAAGGACAAGTGAAAAATCATGGAGTGGCTGAGCCAGTCGCTGGACCTCAACTCAATCGAGCACCTCTAGAAAGAGCTCGATCGGCGGACTCGCACGGTTCGGGTCAAGAATGCAGACAAGAAGTTCGCGTTGCTTGAGCAGGAGTGAAAGAAAATCGAGCTTTCGACCCTCCACAAGCTGATCGATTCTATGCGCCGCCGCTGCCAGGCCGTTATCGTGACCAAGGGATACCCTACCAAGTACTGAAAGAGTTTCAGGCCATCATATCATTTTCTAGTTTAGTTAGGCTTTGTTAAAACTAGAGATTTGCAATTATTTGATGTTGTTTCTTTATTGCTCATTTAAATTCAAGTAATTAATCATGTAATATGAAATCAAGGTGTTTTTGGATGCTTAATGAATGGTTATACCCAAAAATGGTGGGTAGAACTTTTTTGGAAGTGTGGTTTGATCACAGGAATTTTTCAAAGTTGAAAACGAGAAAACGATGATTTTGTGAATACAGTAATCCGCCTACTGTAACCGAGAGATGAAAGGGGGAAGAATATGGAACATGATATTAGGTCCGAATTGAGTCCAGAAAACGGTGTTCAAAAGATGGGAGCTCTATCTTTCATTTGAGTAGTTTTAGAGAGCAAAAACCAAAAGGTGATACCTTTTTGGCCGCCACTGTAGATAGATGAATAAATATATAGATATACAGAGAGAGAGAGAGAGAGAGAGAGAGAGAGAGAGAGAGAGAGAAGGCAGAGAGAGTGAGATACAGAGAGATACAGAGTTAAAAAGATACAGAGAGATACAGAGAGATACAGAGTTAGAGAAAGAGAAAGAGAAAGAGAAAGAGAGAGATAGAGAGAGAGAGAGATACCCCACCTTATCAGCGAGCCCTGCCGCCTCGGTGGGTCGGAGGAGCTCCGGCCACGTGTCGAGCACCACCTCGAGCGCCCCGGCCGAGCCCATCTCCACCGCCTGCGCGCACACCCACGACACGAATGTGCTGCAAGCAATTCATTCAATAAAAACGTTCAAATCAATGTAATGGCAATTTAACGTGTAAATGTCAATTAGAAACTGCCGTCGCGCAAATGCGAAAGCGACCAGACAGTGTGCGTTTCAAAGATCCCTCTGGTTAAATACACAAGGTTAAAAAAGACTCTCCTAGTTAAATATAAATGCACTGAATCCCTTGATCAAAACGTAGACAGCCAATTCGAAAAATCAGGAGAACATCGATTTTGATAATCGATAATCGATATTTAATCGATAATCACCCCCCCCCCCCTTACCTGTACGTCCTGGTCATCCAGGTGATGGACACGCGGTTGTTCAGGCCCAGCGCGTACAGACCGACGATGAACGAGGCGAGGCGGAGACGAGCACTGCCCTGACCGCCTGCAAGGAGAACATCTCTCTCCCTCCTCCTCTCTCTCTCATTCCCTCTCTATCTCTCCTCCTCCTCTCCCTCTCTCCCCTCTCTCTTCCAACAAGGGGGAACAACGACAGGCGCGGCCAAACAATACCAAACTCCCCCAATGCCATGCGATTTGACTCTGTTCAATCAAAATATCCCTCGCCCACCCACCCTGTGCCCCTCCGGCCACGGCTCCGGCGTTGAACATGGCCGTGCTGGCGCCTCCGCCTGCCTCGAGCAGCAGTCGCTTGGCTAGCTCGAACATGGAGTGTGCCTGCGCCTCGCTGGCGGCGCACGTCGCCAGACTGGGCGAGGTGCGAGACGAGGAGGAGGAGGGGGAGGGCGAGCCGCCGCCAGTGCAGTACAACTGCCGGCGCCTGCAATGTGCACATTGAAACTGGGACACTCATCCGGAATTGCTCAAGAGCTCGAGACATTGTCTGAATACCAGAAGCAGTTTCACTAATTAACTCAAAAGTTCAGAATTCGGGAAAAATGGACAGTTACGAAAGCAAAACACTACTTCTCTCGTTTTCTACTATTTTACCAAACGGAACCGACTTGATGTGCTTGAAGCTCGTGTCGCCTGCACTCGGTCCGGCCGTGAGTCGACTCGCCTCCGCGTCCTCCTCCACGTACGCGTCCACACTCTGCAAGAGAGAGAGGGGAATGAAAGACTTGGACACAAGATCCGAGCTAGTACCACGTTCTGCAGCCCGGAGAAATCAGGAAACGCTATAACCATAGCTCTTGCAGTACACTCAATCAAACAATAGATCTTGGCGCATATGACAATAAAAACAACGACAACACAAAGTCATCAAGAAAGAAGATAGAAGGACCACGAGCCTACCGCACCGTCTGTCTCTCGGCCTCCGCCGCCGGCCGCACGTCTTGGGTGGAGGATCCGGGCGGGCTGTCCTCGTCGCCGCCGTCAGACGACGCGCCAGCTACGCTGCAACAAAAATTGTGTATAATCTTTATCCTCAAGGTTTTTGAATAAATCCCTTGCCACAAAAACCGTTCGGAAACCGCAAACGAAATTGATATAGCTTTGCTACCCACCTGTCCACCGTCGCCCTGCTCATGGCATCGGTGAGTGAGTTGAGTGACATGGTCTCCGTCTCCCCTCCCTCCCCTCCCTCGCCGCTCTCCAGACTCGCCGACGGAGACGCGCCATCCACCGAACGAGACGGGGCCACCGCGGCGGCGGCGGGGGTGGTGAGGTACTGGCTGGAAATGTTTATAGGGTTGTTTGTTGTTTTTGTTGTTGTTTAACAGCCTGTTTTTGATGTTGTTTACTAGCCTTTTTGTTGTTGTTCATCAGCCTGATTCCCATATGCACATACAATGTTAGCATGATGGGAAATATATAGGGTATCTATCGTCCGGTTCACGGTACAGTAATATCGCCGCATATTTTTTTTGATGTTCTATCCGATTTTCTAGTCAGTTGTACTGGCTAAAATGACACACTTTCAAATATTTCGATTCTTGTGAAAACACGTTTCAGTACATCATAAATATTAACCATGCACAATGGTGAAACAATTTGAAAAGAAGAATTACATCCCTCTAAAAGCCTATAACAAACAATAATTTTTTTGCTAAACTACGACCCACTCCACCCAGCTCACATTCAGATGTCAGTGAACTCAACCTCACCTCAGATCCAATAGACATATGAAACATACACAACACAGTTTATAAGCAGAACGACAGAACCTGCAGTCCCCACCTCAGATCAAGGCCTACCACAAACAGTAATAAAACCATCTAAACCACGATCACCTCAGATCGAGGTAGGCAAAAATATGTTCAATTATCAAACACGAACAAAACAATTTGTAAGCAAAACCCAGCATCTTAGGCACTACTGTATGCTTCATATCATTATGATTGTGTTGTCATAGATATAACGATTCCGGATAAACGATTGATTGAAGCAAAACCTGCAGTCCTCACCTCAGATCGAGGCTGCCGTCGATGGGCCAGCTGGGGCGCTGTCCCCTTTGCGTGTGCTTGGCCAGCGACGGCTCGCGCGCCAGCAGGTACGCCGCGTTCGAACAGTGGCTCCTGGGGGAAATAGGGGAGTAGAGGACAGACTCTTGCTGGCAAACGAGCTTGCTCGTGTCACACAGTGGTTTAGAAAGTGAACACTGCGTCCGAATGGACGTTTATTGTCTGACCAAGAAACCACGGCTCTCACACATTATATACAACTGTTGTGACGCAGTCTCTGACGCTAGAGTCGCCCTCAAAACCACAAGAATCAACTCCTCTCCACACTGATCCTGAATCACCTTGTCAACGTGCGTGCCAACGCTTACAGTTTTTTTATATGTGATGAGTATTCTGTCACTACAGTGAGGCAAACTTGAAACACCCGATCCGCTCACTTGTACATCTTGCATGCGGCCGGGTCGAGGAGCCTGTCCAGCACCAGGGCGATCATCTCCCCACTGTCCCGGTGGCGGGAGAGGAGAGACATGGCCAGGTCGGCGCGCTGCCGGCGCACCGACTCCCACAACATCGGGAACACCACCTGAATATGCAACTAGCAACTAGCCATATGCAACCAGCAACGTGAACAAGACCTCATACTGATAGCAAAAAACCTTCTCAAACGACAGAGGGAACATCACCTCACACGAAACACGTATACGATTACAAAATCACCAGTTGTTGCAATTGCCAACGATCTACCATCAAAAACTTATAATTGAATACGCCCATCTCAGACGTCACCTCTACTCAGCGTGAAACATACACACCACCACAGAGTTGCTCGAAGTAATCAAAAAAGGAAGTCGAGACTCATACACTCATACATACACTAATACACACAACAAGAGAATACACAAAACGATTACTTGAGAGTTGAGAACCGACCTCACTGAACGGGATTCTGTGTCCGAGTGCATCCAATGCAACTCGGATGGAGAGGGTGTCGTCGTCCGGGCGCCGGCCAGCTGCCACCCCCGCAGCACACGCCACCGACGAGGGACGGGGGCTGGAGAGAGACGTGAAACGTCTATCACACAGGAATACAACGCCCCCACTACAGCGCACGACCACTAGAGGCGGGATCAGTAACTTCGAAACAGGTCCTTCAAGATTGGCTTCACGATACGAAAGGAGTTTGGAAGGAAATCGCTACACTACATGTGACTTTCTAAATCACTTTTGAAAAACAATACAATTACATTCATACCACAGCCTGCTATCTTACTCACCTCGCTCCAAGCGCGCCTCCTCCTCCCCCTCCTACAGTCGGCGGGAACATGTTCTGACGGTAGGCGAGCGTGTCCATCAGAAAGTGCGCAAGCTGCACGGCGGGAAGCAGTCTGCAAGAGATATAACTCTCTGTCTCCTCCCCCAGCTCTCTCTCTCCCTCCCTCTCTTTTCCTCCTTCTCTCTCTATCCCTCCCTCCCTCTTCCTCCCTCCCCTCCCTCTCTCTCCCTCGCTCTCTCCTCCCACTCTCCTCCCACTCCCCCCTCTCTCCCTCTCCCCTCCCCCTCTCCCTCCCCACCTCTGTCTGTTCTTGGTCTCCATGATGAGTCCGGCGGCGCACTTCCTCACACTCTCCAGCTCCACCGACCCGACCTCCATCCGCCGCAGATGAGAGATCAGCTCGCACTCCTGCAGGTAAACAAATCAATCGATAATGAATCGATACTCGAAATGTGTAGCAACCTGTCAGCTCACACTCCTGTAGGAAGGGATACAAAAGATACAAAAATCAATCGATAACCGATCGATATTCGTAAACTAGTATACGTATAGTAGCCCAGTAGTCACACTTGCGTTATAGGTTTCAGTGGTTATACAACAAGCTTCTTGCAAAGTATTATTTTAATCCACTACCACAGCCGTTCAATTCCCACTAAACCGCTACGAAAAAAGGTAACTCTAATGCACGAGACCAAAAGAGAAATCATCTGCGTATCAACAGTGAATCAAAGGCAACTCACCAGCACGTATAGCCTGACTTTCTCTAATGCAGACCCAGCACACCTTCACGTCGGATATCGACAAAGATAAACAACTGACAGATACTCCACGCAGACGGAAAAAAGAAACTCACCAGCACGTAGAGCCTGACTTGGAGGGCCTTTGTGGCCATGGGCAGGCGGGGCTGGCGGAGAACGAACAGAACGAAGGCCAGCACCGACGAGCGACACGACGAGTGCGACTGCAGCACCTGGACACGGAAGTGGTGATCACCCTCCGAAACCGTTCAACCGGATTTTCCATCCACCACACAAAGAAATAACAACAACATTCGAAAACCACAACACTACCGGGTCAACATGAACACAACATTCTGTGCTGAAAACGCATCCGATTTTCTACGCAACACCACATACCGAAATAGTGACAACCATCCAAAGCCACAATAGTTCCCTAATAGTAACACTAGTGATAATCGGAACACACTGTGCTTACAACTATCCAGTCAAGGCGAGAAGAGACAGTGAGTGAGGGACTATCTGAACTCAAAAACCCATCCCACCTGCGCGATGAGTACCGCCCGCTGCATCATAGTCACTGCCTGTTCACTGGCCGCCAGCAGCTTCTCGTCGGGTGGCGGCTGGAGGCACAGCGCAGCCGCCGCCTCACTGCGACGCAGAGACGCCCGCGTCATACGCTGCATCGACTTCGGCTCCTGCAATTTATGAAACGCATAAAGGTGAAAGGTAAAGGACCCCCCCCCCCCCCGATTCAAAAGATTCACTCTGCGGAGGAGGTCGAAGGAGGACTATGGCACTACACCATAGCCCAACGATTTTCCAACGACGGTATCTGGCCTAACGTATATAACACATTCATTTTACTACTGCTTCTAATATGAAAGATATGAGGTACCTCAATGCTAACAGCAGCAGCCACGGCGCCCTCGACTTTCAGCGCGTGCTGGGTGAGCTGTAGGGAGGCGAGTTGCGGGGGCGGGGATGCGAGCAGCGAGCGCATGAGAGAGTCGGCCAGACACGCCGCCGCCCGCCCGCAGCCGTGCGCCCACAGAGACTCGCATCTGACAAAAGGAGAGAGTTACGAAGACAAAGTGATGGTGCAGTTTCGGTTTCTACTACCTCACTTATACTACCTGACTATATAGAGACTACAGAGACTCGCATCTGACAAGGGGTACATGACAATCTGACAACAGACTGGTGGCAATATGACATCTACACAGTATTTACTAGAGAACACAAATAATCATTTCGATGTGATTGACATTCAGACCCGCTTCACATACTCATAGACAGTGTGAAACATATTAATACGCCACTCCAAAGAGTATGTAAAAAACCGCACCTCGCGAACCGCAGCTCCTGCCCCACGAGTCCCACGTGCGTGCTCGCCAGCACCATCTCCACGTCTTCCTCGGGGTAGTGCGGACTGCAAAAACATCACACTAACGTATCAAATCATAATCCCATCAAATCAGATCAAACCGCAATCAACTATCCAAATCCTCGCACGGCTCAAAGGCTCAAAGTCTTCATACAATACCACTTCAAAATCTTCGAATGTTCTATATAATTGTACTGAATAACATCTCGTCAATTAATACAAATTATTATAAAGACACTCTGCCACGTACCCCTGCATGTTCTCAGGAATCGCGTCGGCCACCCGCCCCACTCCGTTCGAGTCGCTCTCCTGGCCGCTCTCCGCGCTCTCGCCACCCACACCCTCCATCAATCTGAAAAGAGAGAGAGATCCATCAATCCGTCCACCATCAATCTGTAGACAGGTCAGACTTTCGAAATGCACGCAAATCCAACACTTTTGAACTTGTTCCGAGACTGGCCATAACACATTAGACTGATTGTAACACAAATCTGTGAAGTAGCGGTGAGACTTTTCGAAAACTACGCAACTCTCTCACACTTCGAAACTTTTAAACTGGCAATATCACATTAGACTAATTGTAATACAATCTCCTCACACTACTCTCATCACCCTACCACCCATATTAGCATACCCCCGTCGCCCCGCCCCCTCTGTCTATCCTTGCGCCCTCTCCTCGTCCCGTCATTCCCCAATCACCGGCCGCCGGCATGTGGCCGCTACCATCCTGTGGGATGTGCTTCAAGAGCGAGATAGGCACGTTTTTTTTCCTCCCTGCTCATCCTCTCCTGACCCCGCCCCCTCTTGCAGGCGACCTGGTGCAGCTCATCCCCTGTCTGCACGTCTTCTGCACCGGGTGCATCGTGTGCCACAAGCTGTCCAGCAAGGTGGAGTGTCTTTCTCTGTTCTCTTTCTGTCTTTCTTACTTCTGACCCCTTCCAATCACTCTCCCCCTCTCAGGTCTGTCCCGTGCTGCACTGCTACTCCCCGCTCAAGCTCGCCACCGACATCAAGTGGAATCCGTGCGAGAGCGAGACGTGCAACCGCCGCCTCAGCCCCGCCGGTACTGTACCAACCTACCCTAACCATTACATCTCGTCACATAGGCGAGATCTTCCGTCTGGCGTGCGACCACAACATTTGCGCGCAGTGCTACGACGAGTGCGCCAAGAAGGTTGGACACTTGTCGGTTATTATTATCATATCATATCAAGGAGTCTGCGGTGTGCTGTGTGGCCGAGTGCGGAGTCGCCCTGAACGAGGACGAGGAGCGCGAGCCGTGCGACGCGTGCAAGACACCCTTCGACCAGGACAAGCTCTCCACCACCTCTTGCTGCCAGGCGCGCATGTGTCGCCCCTGCTACGACAAGCTGACGGGCGGCAAGGGCGCGTGTCCGGCGGGCAAGTGCGTGGTGAAGAGTGGTGAGGGCGGCGGGGGCGGGGGCGGGAAGAAGAAGAAGGGCAAGGGGGACAAGCCGGCGGCGGCCAACCCGTGTGCGGGCGGGCCCGAGTGCGAGGGCGAGGTGCTGCGCAACTTCCCCTCGGAGCAGGAGTGCGAGCACGAGGTGTGCCTCGGCTGCCTCGGACGCGTCATCGAGGAGTGCGAGCTCACCAGTCAGTCACTCACTATCTCTCCTTGCCTTGCCCTTATGTACCTTACATTTTTTATCGGGAACTACCTTCACTTTTACTTTTTTTCATAATACTATTTAAGTAGATCTATGTCGTCTATCGCTTCACATGTTTTTAACATATCATGTGTAGAAAGTATCGCTAGGTAGATGGTAGAGTATACAGTTACGCCCCCCTTCCAGGCTCCGCCCCCCTGTGTCCGAACGACGCGTGCCGTGTTCCCTACCGCTTCGAGTCTGTCTCGTCGCTCAAGGCGCTCTTCCCCGAGAAGGCGTCCTACTTTGCCACCTTCGACCTCGAGTACCACCACGGCTTCGAGGCGCTCAAGGACGACACGGCCACCAAGATCGACATCGTCGCCGACTTCAAGTCGAGTCTGCGCCGCACCGAGATCAAGGTGTGCGTGTGCGAGGACGAGGAGAACACCGTGAGTCGTTATTATTATAAAGTATTATATTTATGAAGTATCAAGTAATATTGTGTTCAACAAGACACATGCATAAATGCTAAAAAGTTCGTCTCCTTAAAAAAATGCACTTTAGTGCGTGGTGGAGTTCGATCGGTACGGCTCGCTGGGCGACTTCATTCGGGAGGCGCGCCGCGTGCTCAAGGTGCGGAGCGGACAGTCTGGTCGAAATGCAAAGGGATAGCAAGACATTTCGTATTCTGGAGAATTCGGGAGTACCGCCGCGGGCAGTCTGTTCAAAACCAATTCCGTAGGTATCGCAAGACATTCCGTATTGGGGAGAATTCGGGAGTACGGGAGTGTTCTGGGGCCGAAAGACGATTATGGACTGCGGCGAAGGAAACTCTTGAAGATACTGACGGCCACTTTGCAGGTGATGCCTACCGACAAGGTGTACGGCTACTTCCGCAAGGACGACGGAGAGGAGGAGCTGCTCACCGTCAACACAAAGACCATCAACAAGACGCTCGTCGTGAGTCGGAGTCCTTTTAAATATGCTGTATCTATCAAATTTGCTCTAACGAATACCAGATCTCAGATCACTTGATCACTGATAAAATCATCATTCCCCCGTTTCAGGAGCTGAAGATCACGCCCGAGACCGTGGTGATGATCGACAACACGGGCATCGTGAACCAGAAGAAGCAGGACAAGCCGACCGAGAAGGACAAGGGCAAGGACAAGGGAAAGAAGACGTCAAACGAGAAGCTCGAGTCGCGCAAGGAGACAAAGAAGGCCGACGACAAGAAGAAGTGAAGCCTGCCTGCCAGCCAGTCGCCATTCCCCCATCCCATCCATTACAAGCCACTCTGACACAGTTACAGTTACTTACATAGTTACATAGAATTACGTCTCTCTCTCGCCTCGCCTCACACCACGAGCTTAAAACTTGTATCTAACATTGAATTCACTAGGCCCGTGGTAGACGTTTCTGACACATGATAGTGAGTGGAATATTTCACGTGAGAGCGAATAAAGTTATTACAAAAAACGTGTGGATGGGCTCAAATACCTCTGAAAATCGCTCAAATCGCAAGATGGCTCACCTCTGCTGGTGTAGTCTTCCTGCATGTCGGGCCGCTCTGCGCACAGCTCTGTCGAGCGACGGACCGTCAAAGAACTCTGGCAGGTGCAGCGGATTGGACGAAGCGGCCGCGCGACGACGCGACGACTTCTTCTGCATTAGTACTTTGTTAGCTTGTTTCTCAATATACCAATGTCTAATGAAGACTAGGGCACTAAACCATACAAGGTGCTCAGTACCCCTCTATAGCCTGCGTCAGAGCGATAGTTTTCGATCTACCTCGCCATACGGTGCTCTAACCATCTTTGTTTAGCGCGCGTTTGCAGCGAGCTGACTCTCCGTCTTCTTCTGATCTACCTCTCACGGCGCGGCTGATTGAGAGAATCGAATGATACTCGCCTTCTTCTTCCTGCCGGGTCCTGCTCCCTCGTCGTAGTCCCTCTCGGATGGCCAGACGGGCGGGGCGGGGGCGTAGGCGCGACGCAGCAGCCGGTCCTCCGACACCACCCCAGCCATCTCGCACGCCACGCGCTCAAACGCCAACTTTGTCAAAGTACAAATGTCTTTTCCCGGCGAATATAGTGTGTTCCCTTTTCTCACCGACAAATTCGGACGGTCGGAATATTAGACGAAAGATGCGAATATTATGCAAATGTTCTATATTGCGTCCATAGGATCTTAACTATCCTTTCATTGTGACGTCATACTCAGCGAAGACAATTCACGACACACACTTGATGACGAATCACAATGGCAAAAACTCGCAATTCCCACTGTGGGAATGTGCTGACAGTATGTGCCAGCAGGATCACACATGCCAACGTTGTACCTGTATGTTTCTGGCTGATACAACACTCATTACTTGCATCTCTCACCCTGGCCGCGCCTCCTCTAGCAGCCATGCGTGGCAGGGGCAGACCCTCCACGCGGAAGTCGCTCCACTCAACCTAGAAAAAAACAGACATGCTCTACATTTGCATATCCAACAACCCCATTGTATGCTTCCGTTCACATATCCAAAATTCACGGTGAATAACATGATATGCATTTCTTGCCACACTTCTCCTCCTCGCACCCCTTCGTCACTCACCTGGCACACCTCGAGTGCGGGATGGAACCCGGGGAAGAGTGTCTTGGTGAATCTGGCTGTGGCGGGGCCGAGGCGCGCGCCACCAGAGTCCACCAGCTGCCCGCACAGAATCGAACACGCAGCCGACTGAACCGGAATCACAATATTTATAATCTATAATCTATGGGGCGATCGCACTCAGCGTTTATTCTTCTTCTTTTCCCCGCGGCGTGCGGTCGGGTCCTCATTTTGCCACACCGCCGCCGTATGTTCGGTCATCGACAAGAATCCTTCCAGAGTAACCAGTGAGGCGGTGGGAAATACCCTCATGTGGAAGCAGTTATGGCGCGAGGAGATATTAATTCGCATGGAAGCAAAGGAAACCCCGGAGCTCTTCACGTCAAGAATGGTACTCTAATGGCCCAGGAATGTTTATCAATCAAGTATCGTCTTCCCACCACTAACCTCGTCAGCCTACCTGTCTTTCCCCGGCGTCAGTCTATTATGTATCAAGCATCTTAGGCACTATTGTATGCTTCAAAACATTATGATTGTGTTGTCATATTCAGATATAACGATTCCGGATAAACGATTGATTGATTGTATAATCTATAATAATTAATAATTATAATAATTATATATAAAATATTTATAATCTTTATATCTCGAATCAAGTAGCACACAATATCGATTACGTAAATTAAGATGGGATACGGTAAAATACAGTAATACAATGCCTACTGCGAGTTCTAACAACACGGATTTCGGTTGTCTCGTGGATGCGTACGACTGAACCAGGGAGACTGTATTGTGAAACATTCTCGACACATTAAACAGCCGCGTCACTACAGAAATGTCATGTATCTAAATGTTACACGCCACCGACTGGAAAAACATTGAAACTACTCCAAGTATTCCAAAAACTCAAAGTAAAGTGATTCAAACAAATAACGCAATGAATATGTTTCACCGAGAGATCACACAGCGTTTCGAAACGTTGAAGTTAATTTCAATGACATCAATGTGCCGTTCACCAAAATACGCTTGACACATGATTATATCATCCCATCACCCACCCACCTGTACTCCCGTCCCCATCATGGCGTGCGGGTTGAGCGCCTTCCAGATGATCATCGTAGCCGCCCTGTGGTAGATCTGCAGCTGAGCCGCCAGCTGCAACACCACTCCTCGTACCATGATCATCCCCACCCCCCCTCTCTCTCTCTTTCTCACTCTCTCCCTCCCCCTACTATTTTTCAGTGTCTCTCCTCCTACCATGCCATGTTCATTCATTCCATTTGTCTTTCACAGCAAAATATTCGCGTGTTGTACCGTATCAATCAATCCCAGCTGCAACACACATCTCCTATCATGATTATCCCCCCTCTCTCTCCCGTTTCCCCTACTTCTATTCCTCTCTCCATTCATTCCCTGATGTGTCTTTCTGTATTTTAACCCCATCGCCCCGCCCTGCTCCCCACCTGCATTCTGTCCACGTCCCCATTGGCCGGGTTGAGTGCAGCCAGTCTCCACAGCTGGACGACCTCTTCGCATAGCTCGGCGCACGAGAGGGCCGCGTTGCTGTGGTTCTGCACCGCCGCGCCCCCGCCCCCGCCTCCTCCGGCAGAGGTGGCAGCGCCAGCCGACTGCAATGCAACACGGTCCGAGTCAGTCTCTATAGCAAAAGCACCGAAACAGTTTCATCGCTTTCATATGTAGATTACGACTGTCCAGACTACGACTGTCCATGCAATGAACTGACGTGGTCGAGGTCAATCTATCCAGCCCTTTCAAAACACTATCCAAACTCATTATGGTTGGGTCGCGTTTCGAAGACAGTTGCGAAGACAATGCGAGAAAGGCTGACCGCTATTTTGCACGTCGTATTTTTTCAGAAAATCACTGTCTACAGGTGATACTCTTACGTATTCAACGTATATATGCGTAACGTGCATCACGTACCTTCTTGGCGGTCATCTGCCACTCTCCCGACGCGGCCAGACGAGACGTGTACCACCACATCATCACCTGAAAAAAAATCTTCTGGTAAAATTTGTGACGACGACCTATCTCCAGAGTGAAACCTGCCGACAGGACTCACATGTATGTGACAATTTATAACGGCAAGTGCTTATTAATGGAGCTTTTTTAAAAACCTATTCGACGTTATTTTCTCATTGTCTGGTTCGTGTCTGAGAGTCGACCGAAATAATTGCCTAATTGCAGTTCCGTGAATATAGGGGATACCCTACATCGCCGTCATGTATGTAATGCAAATCACACCTGCTATTTAAAGTTTCGTTTTCATAGGTAAAAATTGTGAGAATCATGTCCCAATTTAACGATGTGTAATTTAATTACACAGACAAGTACGGTTCTCAGCACACAAAAAAATCCCGAGAGAATGCCCTGGAGATCCATTACCACAAAACTTTAGTTAAATCTTGCACAACCTCTTATTATATAATTGTGAGAATATGTAGATGTACACAGATGCATTTATCTCATTCATAACTTTTGCATATCAAGGCGATTTATATGAAATTCCGAATTACGAATGCTGAACAGCTGAAATATCTAGTAATATTCAACAAAAGATACTTTCCATCTCTTAAGACAAATACGTGACTAATTAAACACGTAGTTTTGATTTTTATACTTCTAGTGAATGTGATAAGGTGTGAAAAAAGTAAAAGTAACATGTGAAATTCGAAAAATGTGAAAACAAACAAAAAATGCATAATATTAAACATTATTCATCACAGTCTACCTATTTATTACAGATGTTCAATAGAGTTTTACTTTACTCGCAATTCAGAGAATGTCGATTCGCATAAGTGTGCAAATTGACTAATTGTTCTCGCAGACTGTATAATTTATAAATTATCAAGAGTATATATATATATACCCTGCACGATGCATAATGAATAAAGTCGAACATACAGCATGCGCCAGAGCTATACCTTTCGATCTACCTCGCTTCAAACTCGAAATACGGTGCTATAACCTCAAACTTCTCTTGTTTTATGCACTATTGCCGCAAACTGACTCTCTGTTTTCCTCGCGAGGATTGAACTACATTTTGAGCGCAGCTCTAACACATATTTCGCTTCCGCCACTTTTTACGATAAAAAAAACAAATTTATATTCTGCTAGCTACAAACAAAGTTTCTCTTCCTCCTTCACAAAATGCACACGCACATTGCTTGTAGTGTAGTCTACTGCCTAATGCCTACTTGCCACTCCATGTTCGTTTCCTCTCACCTGACTGTTCTGTAGACACTCCTCGGTCACAATGTGCAGTAGAATGTTCGCGTTCTCGTCCCGGCGTCGAAACATCTCGCGGACAATCGACAAAAGGTTCCACAGACCTGCAATGGATACGCGTGATTATCGCTCTATACACACTTTGTTTGTTCTCCTTGTTCCCAGTATTCACCGCTCTCACGCTGACGACAATTCGTCGTTGTACAATTTGTAGACTACGCAATTTTATGTCATTTAAATGCATTTGTGTCAATCACGTTCACCTGTTTACGATCTATATTAAGAAGAAATTTAAGAATTCCGTTCAAAAATTCTATGTTCTATGGAACCATTCTAACCGGAATTGAAAAAGTGAGCATAGTTCGAACTTAGAATTATTCGACACTATCGGGGCCAATTTGGCACTATCGGGGCCAATTTGGGTTTTTTGTGAATATTCCCGTTACGGTTTATAAATTTACCCCACTGAATCAATCACCGTAAATGAATCTCTGAAATCACTTCTAGAAAGAAAATCTAGGAACATGTCAAGTCTAGTTCCGCTCGAAAATATAATAACCCCTCAATTTTCGAAATCAAGTAACGCAAAATTATAATTGTTAATAACCTGTTACATTGTGAAAGTATAAATCGAGTTCGATTACAAATACCAGAGTCGCCGGTCGAGGGAATAGGGGCGGGGCCTAGTTCTCTCTAATCCGTCGTCGCATTGCCGTTCAGTGCATTTCGGTTCAGTATGTCGTTTCAGTATATTACAATGATGACAGAGCCGAGTCGTGAACTGTGCGAATTCGCTTCCAACCTACTAGACTACTCTCCATACTATCTACAGTATATCGGAAGAAGTATGTTAGCTGGAACTGGACTCTTCGGAGTACTATATTTGTACACACGTCCGCGGAAACTCGCCATCGTCACACGTTTCAACACGGTAATTTTTGAATGTCCGAGCAAATCATAGTAACGGTTATGATCAATACATTTCAGCTGTTGTTCCACGTCTTCTGTCTCACTAATATGTACATAAACGGCGTGAATTGTCTACAAAGCGTGAGTAGTGTCTTAATCAAACTCCATGATGTGCCGTCCTTTTCAGATGTGGTATGTGATGCAGAAAGTATCCAACCATTTTCGAGTTAACGATGACTGTCCGCTTACCAATCCCTACTTTTGTATCCCTCTATTTTCCGCATTTCAACTGGCTTCGAATGCAAACTTCTTCGCTTTGGTGTTTCTGGTTGTTGAAAGAATTCAAATAGCGATGAGACAAAAACACGACGTGAAATACTTTGCGAAATTTGTTTTTCTTGCTTGGGTGAGTGCGAACAAATTTCAACTTGATTACAATTCACTCAATTAGATCTTTTGTTCGTTCGTACTTCCGCTTCTACAAGTGTTGAACACTATAACGGTATTCGTTGTCGCAATTAATCAAAATAATATGAAAAAAATTCAGCAATCAAATTGGAAAGTAGGATTCCCTACATGTCCTCCAAATGAATGGACAGAATTGCAGCCGGATCCTTTCAAGATATTTAAGGTACGCATCTCTCTAATACATGAACCATGAACTTCACCCCTAAATTTTAGGGAAGACTAATAACACAAAACTTGCTCATCGGCATAGGATTTTTATGTGTTATGATAGGATTTTATTTGATGAAACGGAAAACAAAACGAGCGTAAGTTTACACCCGTGCTAGTTTGAAACAGTGTAAATGGTGACCATTTCAGTGTACTTCCGCTCGACCAATCGTTTGAAAATCGTATCACAACGCAGGTAATTTTGTGATAATTTGATCTCAAAATCAAAAGAGTTTAAAAATATATGTATTCGTGTATTTCTTGTGAAGTGAAGACAAATTAAACGTTCTCATGACTGATCTTTACAATCAGCACATATAGATATCTGGAAATTCCAGTAAGTGCATTTTTTCCAGCTTTACACTGAAAAACTGAGTTATACAATTGCAAAATCCCGTTTTCAACTGCTGGAAAAATGAATTTTTCATGAACATGTTCATTGGACAGGATCATTTTGACTATTACGTATGATTAGTATGATAAAGATATAGGCACAAGGCTCCCGGCGCTATCACCTTGAAAGCTAAACACTTAATCATTAGATGCGAGTCCGGATAAATGATTTGTTTTTTTTTTAAACTTATTTGATAGGCACAAGCGATTCCAGATGATGCGAGTCATCCTGCCCATCCTCATCTTCTATCTTCTACACGAGTCCGAGTCACAGCTATTCGTGTATCTCTTCATGAAATCCACGCCAGCCTACGACGTTCATCATCACGCGTTCTTCACCCTGGGACAGGTGGCGTGTTTAGCAAAACAAGGCTTGAACTTGAACTAAAAACACGATTCCAAAAAATCGCTGCTGTATGTAATGGTGTCTGTTGTCTTTTTCCTAACTGCCCAAAACATTTCTGTTCCTCCACATAAGTCAGTATTTCAGACGCTGACATGGCTGTACTGGGCGTGCATTCCGTTCATCATCCTCTACTTCCTGTGGCAGTTGCAGCTCAGACAACGGGCCACTTGCTCGCGACTCTCTTCGAACGACGAGAAAGAAGCATACTTCCGACGGCTCAAGCAGCAGTGGGCAAAGCCACTACCAGCAATTTAGTCGTGTTATTTGAAATTTAAATGTATATAACATTTCTGTTACCTTGACGATTGCGTTCACTCTTGCCTTATTATCTCTTTTGTCTCGAACAAATGATGACGCACCGCTGGTAACGTGACGCCCCTCCCTCACACTAACGAAACGGTACTCAGAATGAATTCTGTGAGATACTCAGTTGAAGTGTGTTCATGCATGAACCTCATAATCACAAGTCCGCATATCAGTTATGTAGACAGTACAATTTGTGTGTGTACTGTGTAGGTTCATAGTTGAATTAACCGATAGTAGAACCTCATAACAAGATGAGTGTGCTTCTCACACACAGTTCCTACCACGAACCATTTTTTCTGCCCCCTATCAAGATCGGCTCGTTGGTAACTGCGGCTGATAGTTGCATGAACCGATAGTATATACTCACACAGCAGCTACATCCAAAGATGAGTGTGCTTCTAGCAGTTCCTAGCATGTGCAATCCCCTCCTACTATTGCACTGCCCCCCTCACCCTCTGGCTGTCTTGTCCGCAGCGGACTGAGCTGCGCCTGGAATTCGCTCGCGATAGGCGGCTGCGTAGCCGACAGATACTGCACATCACTGAAAACCATCTCGTTGATATTTGAAAAAAGGTAAACTTGTAATCAGTGTGATTCGATAACTCAATCAGACACAAATGAACATGCAAACACGAAAATTCGTGTTTGTACATGCTTCTTCATGTTGCGCGAGTTGTTACGAACCCGAATAAGGTAGGAAACCCACACTGACCAGTGCACACTAGGCGCGGGAACGCAGAACTTGGTGAGCGTGCGCCTGAATTGAACACGTTTACACAAACAAACATACTTTTTATGTTTTTATTGTTCACTTTTCTCTCAATTTCTTGCTGATGTGGAGATGTGGTCTCGGTGGACTCATTTATTATCCCTCTTTCCCTTTCGTAAACAAAGTCGACACCCGATCACCAGTCACGGTAAACTGATAATTATAACATCTCCTCTCACAATGGTGATTAACACATTCTAGAAATTTATCACTATCATCTCCCCTCCCCCTTTTGCAACTCGCGTAAACACTCTTCGATACTGACTTCTGACTTCCTACCACCTTCGAAGCACGATCAAACATCGCGCGAAGTTCGAATTCGCCTTACCAAGCTTCGCACGTGCAGATGTTGGTAAGCGTGTAGGTAACGCGGAAACGCCGTTCTTTCGCGTTTTCTTTGTTTGTTTCGTGTTTCCATAGATCACGCAATGAAACAAAGTCAAAAACTAAACGCCACTGTGCCTTTAAGAGACTGAACACACCTTAAAAGGAGAGGTGTACGGAATAATAACACGAGGTTGACATAATCAATGTTGATAAAGTGATTAAATTGAAACGAAAACAAAAATTCTACTAATTGATATAAATGTAATATGAAATGAAATAGAATCTTGAAAATCAGGCAATCGGCGTTTCCTTCGCGGTGAGGTACAAACTTGGCGCGAGTTTCCAATGGGAATTTAGATACAAGCTTGGTTCCGCCACGGACCTAGAGACTTTTGTAGAAATCGTTTTTACGTGAGACATCAGCTGATCATTTCAATTTTTTTCATTGCGTACTCCTCTCCTTTAACAAAACGGATCACGGTAAACCGATAATTACATTACAATCCCTCCCTCCCCTCCCCCCGTACCGTATCTGCTCCCTGAGCCCTCCCCTGTCGAGGCACCATATGGCCGTCTCGTCATGTTCCCCGTCCGTCGGGTCGGGCGCGCCCTCCGTCCGGTTCATCTCCGAATCCGCGTTCCGAAGACCGTCCAGCAGACACTGCGCAACCGGCAGGTACTGTAAGCGAACATACAGTGTACCCGTTGTAAATGTACTAGTAACGTATAAGAGTGCGCCACGGGGAGGTACTGTAACAGAAGAGATGATGTTGATGCTACGTAACAGATTGCATGACTGTATATGAACACAATAACAAACATAATCAGGTCCTGCAAGCGAGTATCTTCTTTCCGGCTTTGTGAGATAAACGAAATTTCCAAATACTAATATATAAAGAATGCGATTCGCGCACCTGTCGCGGGAGGTCGTTGATGAGGTAGGCGACGAGCTTCTTGAGCTGCATCGGGTCGAGCTCGTTGACGCTGTCCCACACGGTGGCGCGGTACTGCACCGCGTGCGGGCGGTGCAGCCGCACCAGACACACCGCCACCTGCAAACAACATATCAAAAATCAAAATCAAAAAAGTTTTATCCAGCATCTCTATACACAATCCAATGATTTGTTTCGCTATGAAGCTGGTCCCGTGAGCATAATTCGCTTCCAGCCATTGCAGTCCAATGTAACGATTCCGAATTCCGAATAGATTCTGACTCAAATAAATCTCTGACTCTCACACAACTGAGGAAGTTCAAGGTCCGCCGCTCCACTCATTACATTGCTATCTCCACACTCTCTTCTGCATGGTAATTATCCTTATACTGTATCGCTCAAATACCAAACACTCAAACAATGCAATTTGCAATAAAAAGAATTTCGAAAAGAGACTGAAAAGAAAATTAAAAGAAGACTAATTGCGAGAGTAGAACTATATCATTCGCTACTTCTACTAAATTATCAAAGTAAAAATTGTATAATTAAGTAAAACTATGAAAAAAAAACTCACCACGTGGGCGCACCAGGCCGACTTGGACGCGCACGAGCACTCGCATTGCACGACGCGACATCTGCAAGAGAAACAGTAAGAGAGAGAGAGAGAGAGAGAGAGAGAGAGAGAAGGATAGAGAGAGAGGGAGAGAGAGGGAGAGAGAGGGAGAGAGAGGGAGAGAGAGGGAGAGGGAGAGGGAGAGGGAGAGGGAGAGGAAGAGGGGGAGAGGGAGAGGGAGAGGGAGAGGGAGAGGGAGAGGGTGAGGGAGAGGGAGAGGGAGAGGGAGAGGGAGAGAGAGAGGGAGAGAGAGGGAGAGAGAGAGAGAGAGAGAGAGAGAGAGAGAGAGAGAGAAGGATAGAGAGAGAGGGAGAGAGAGGGAGAGAGAGGGAGAGAGAGGGAGAGAGAGGGAGAGGGAGAGGGAGAGGGAGAGGGAGAGGAAGAGAGGGAGAGGGAGAGGGAGAGGGAGAGGGAGAGGGAGAGGGTGAGGGAGAGGGAGAGGGAGAGGGAGAGGGAGAGGGAGAGGGAGAGGGAGGAAAATAGGAGAGGATAGAGAAAGATAGAGAGAGATAGAGATAGAGAGAGATAGAGATAGAGAGAGAAGGATAGAGAGAGAGGGAAATAGGAGAGGATAGAAGGGAGGAGAGAGAGAGGAGGAGGAAGAGGAAGAGGAGGAGGGAGGAAGAGAGAGAGGATAGAGAGAGAGAGAGAAAGAGAGGGAGAGAGAGGGTGAAGAGATAGAGAGATACACCCGCCTGTCGACCCTGATGGACACGTTGTACGTGGTGGTGGCTCGGTCGAGGAGCGTCGTCATCGCAGCAGCCCCTCCCGCCTGGTCCGACTGCAGCCACACCTCGGCAGAGATCAGATAGCCTGAAGAGTCATTTTAATAGGTTCCTAAATAATAATAAATGTGCGTATGTATCTTATCCTCCTCCCCCTCTGAATGAATGATTTGATTTTCATTTGATTTGTAAGTATCTTTAGTAAACTCATTTAAAACAGTATTGAGGGCGGCGCGCAGCGCCGCCCGTTTGTCTTGATCTTCGACGCGCGCAGCGCGTCAAAGATACATTTATGCATATAATGTATACAGTATCACATCACTCACCGATCTGCATGACGTTCCGGATTGCCGCTGCCTCGTAGATGCGCGAACCGCGCCCGTACTCCTCCGAGTTCGAGTTGGCCAGACAACTGCAATCAAAGCATCAGTATACAGTATATAATAATCTTTATCTGCCAAGAGATTATAGACACACAGCAACACAACAGGAAATGTACAGCGTGGCAAATATTGAGCCGACCCTAGGCTATCAATCCACTGTGAATAGTGAGTACGGACAACCCACAAATTATTGGTTTCATCAACAATAAACTAGCAAACGCCTCAATCTCAATGTCATTCAATAACGATGAAGCGATGAACTCATTAATTAAATGTTCAACAAAGAGAAAGAGGTGAGAGATTCCGCACCTGTACAGTCTGATGTCGTGCTCGCTGTCGGGAAAGCAGCACTTGATGATTGGGAGGAAGACGTTGTCGGGGATGCGGTTCGCGCCAGCCACGGCCACGCCACCGTCCGAACCCGCTTCGAACCACTTCTAGAATAAGCACCCAATCAATCAATCAATCAATATGATTATAGGGAAGTACCCTCATGTGGAAGCGAGCAATAGAGAACGCAGTGATAAACAACAGTTGCGGAACATCAGCACCTGTCACTTAAATTTTCTCTGTCTTTCTCCGTCTTCTCTGTCTCTCTGACTTCTCTGTCTTTCAAAGTTTCTGAAATTTTCAACTGCGTCCTTTCCATGTTGCACCTCCGCCCGTTGCAACTCTGTACTTTTCCCGTTCCGTCCTCCTATCCGCAATACAGCAATAGAGAACAGAAATTGATGATGGACAACATGGTTTTGGTTTCACATTCACTCCACACTTTCCTACAGTATTCTTATCAGGTCGACCACCTTCGTATAATTGCTAACTGTAACGTCCAATAAAAACTTAACATAACCATGAAACATACATTGTCGCATACTAAATTCACCGAGTGAATATTGAATTGATAACATAAACGTCAGTGAAAACGTAATATAACCATGGAACGTACATTGGCATCTACTAAATTCCTATCTAAATGCGGATCGAATTGATAACTGCGCCGTCAAGGAAAAACATAACATAATCATGAAACGTACATTGGCGTATACTAAATAAATTCATAACAGAGCGATCATCGAATTCATAACTGCGTCGTGAAGGAAAAAAAACGTATCAAAACCATGAAACGTAACATAACCATGAAACGTATCAAAACCATGAAACTCACATTGTAGTAGTGTTCGAGGTGCTGGAAGGAGAGGCTGCGGGCACAGGCGCGAGTCGAGAGAGACGCCAGCGAGAGCGGCATGCCTGCACATAAAATGTAAAGGTAAAGGTTCAAGAGATCACTCTGCGGAGGGGGTCGAATGAAGAAGGAAGACTATGACACTACATTAGTGTACATGTTAATTTTATAGATCAATAACAATTATCATTCACAAAACTCTCACCCCGTCCCCGCTTTCCACCGGCGGGTATCGTGGGCAGGGCGGCCGAGCTGCGCGAGCACGACGGCTGCTGCGCGTCGTCTGAAGATATGTTGTATTTATGTTACATGACTTGTATAGTTTATAGATATATACTAATAAAGAGTCTGGTGATCCGTTGTGGTCTAGTGATTAGGATTTAGCGTTGCATTACTGTATTTTACCGTAACCTTGCCGTGATTTACATAATTTCAATGTGCTAGTTGAATAGAGATAAATATTCTGATATAATAATGGTAAAGGTAAATGTAGCCAAGGAGATCTGCGAGAAGGCGAAGGAATTTTCAAACAATTCAACGATATGTAACAGTACAACGTGAATAACCCAAGCGTACCGGAGAGGTTGTGCCTGCCCTGCTGTGCATGTATAGTTTGTATACACATAATAATGATAATAATAATAATGATAAAAGATCAATCCGAGCGTTATCATAGTTATCTCACTATCCGCCCTTCTCACTCAGTTGTTGTATTCTTGATATCGGCAGTAAATAAATTCAATCCAAGCGTACCAAAGAGGTTGTGCCTGCCCTGCTGTGCATGTATAGTTTGTATATTGTATATAAATAATAATAATAAAGATCACTCCACGCGTACCGGAGAGGTTGTGCCTTCCCTGCTGCTGCTGTTGTGCCGCCCACCCGCCCCAGTTCAGTGCGCCACCCCCCGAGAGAGACTCGCTCGACTGCCACGAGCACACCGAGTCGTCCTCGAACCTCTCGGAATCCTGGAAATCGATATATTGATTGATATAGATCGATAATATTGATTGATAAATCGGTAACATTGATTGATAAATCGATAAAATTGATTGATAAATCGATAACATTGATTGATAAATCGATAACATTGATTGATAAATCGATAATATTGATTGATAAATCGATCATATTGATTGACAAATCGATAATATTGATTTCTGCATAACGCACGTCAAAGGAGAGGTCGTCGCGGTCTTCGGCGGGCAGCATGGCGGCGACCGCCTGTGCGCCATTCCACATCATGTCAGCCTGACCCCACACGTTGTTCTGGAAAACGTATGTGTGAAACGTATGCGTGAAAAGTAATCGTATTGCATCAAGCATCAAGTGGTGCCCAGTGTCTGATGGTTCAAGGACGTTTCTAGCAGCAAGTGCTTGCGTAGTGCGTTGCAGAAGCGATTTGTAAAAGATACTCACTTCTTGATTGCTCATCACTGCTATCCACACATTTGAATAGCGATACCAGCAACGTTGGGACTGGAAGTGAAACGCATTGCGTGTTATAACGATAACGATACAATTATGAAACGCCTGAGATCACGGCACGAACGTTTTAAGAACAAAATCAAATACTACAACGGCTCGAACACTACAAAACGTCTAAACGAGTTGGCATCAAGTAGAATATAGAAGAGAGTAAGAACAAAGTGAGCAGTAGGGTTCATTTGGAGCATCCGCCGGAACGGCTTGGTAGTGGGGGAAGAGAAGAGAGAGAGAGAGAGAGAGAGAGAGAGAGAGAGAGAAGAGAGAGACACGCGGTGCCTGGGACCACCGCTCTCTCTCACTCTCTCTCCACTCGCACATGCCATATCGATCCGATGACCCGCCCACCCGGTCAGCTGTTACTCTACGCACACACAAAACACACACTTCACACGCAACTCAACAGAGAAAAGAAACATGGAAACAATCTCCTAAACGAAAAAAAAGAAAGAATTGAAATTTTGAAAATTGACGCAGTGATATATGACAAATATTCAACGCCGACAGCAGAACGGATGGAAATATGAAAACACACTCAGTCGGCACAACAAATATTTTCAATCATTTTAATTTTATATTATCAAAATCAGGACAAAATAATGTAACTCTTTTATACTACAAGTTAAGAAACCAAAACAAGTTGAATACGATATCCGCACTAGTATTAGTCTTCACACACTACTCTGTTTCCGCTCCTCTCCTGCACTGTCCTTTGGCGCCAAAACAGCTTGACCCTCTCTCTCGAGCAGGGGCACAGATCAATCGAACCGCTCCTCATCTCTGTCTATGTCGCATTTTTTGTCCAAGTTGTCAATTTCGAAAACCTCATTGAATTGGCTCTGATCATTTTCTAATCACCCGAATGCCTCTTGTGAAACGCGTGAAACTCATTGACGAGCCCGCTATATGTCCCACCTGCGCTCTATGACAACACCTTTTGTACTGTATATCTATACCGTAAGATACCTTTATGAGGCAAGTAGATACTGTATCTATATACTGTAACTTTAATACTGTAAGATATCCTTGCAGGCTTATGTGTCTGACTACTGCGGCTATCGCGGCGGTGGGCGGGGCGATCGCGTGGATTCGCAAATGCCGACGGGACAGGCTGGAGGCGGGGCTGGCAAGAGAAGGAGGAGAAGGAGGAGAAGGAGAGGACACTCCCTCACCCACCGACATGGAGGGCGGACGCTGCTGGCTGTTCTTCAAGAAGTACTTCCTCGAGGGTACTGTACTTTGAACTGGTTACTGTACAGTACCCGTTTAGGCCAGGAGCTGGAGCGGAACGAGGCGAAGCCGCTGGCAGAGTCCACGGGATCGGATAGCTATGGGTGGGCATACCGTATCCCTTACCGTATCCCTAACATGTCTTTTTCATATTGTCACATTCCTTCGTATCTTTTTCGTATTACCGTATTCCGTTACCGTATTCATATTATATCTACCGTACCCTGCAGCTCGTCATCGTCGTTCGCGGAGCGGTACCGCAAGTACATCGCCTTCCTCATCCCCTTCTTCATCATGCACACCATCTGGTGGACGCTCGCCTTCCGGTTAGTCTACCGTATACCTTACCGTGTCCCATACCGTAACCCTCATTTGCCCACCTGTTTCCTTCCAGGTACGACATCTTCCGCCTCTACCCCACCCGCTACGAGATGCCTGTCACCATGATTCTCGGCGCCACTGTCGCCGGTGAGTACGGTATTACCGTATTCATATACTGTAGCAGCAACAGGTTCATCTACTGTTACAGTATCTAACAGTATTTCTACAGTACCCGTCCTACCACAAAACCGTAACTCTACAGTACCCATCCTGTCACAGTACTTCTACAGTACCCGTCCCATCACAGTACCGTACGTCTACAGTACCCCCTCCTATCACAATACCGTAACGCTACAGTTTCTACAGTACCTGAAGTACAGTACTTCTACAGTACCCTTTCTCCCCAGGCATGACCTCCGAGGGCGGCGGCGCGGTCGCTTTCCCCGTCATGACACTGCTGCTCGACATCGCGCCCGCAGTCGCCAGGGACTTCTCACTCATGATACAGAGCTGCGGTACGGGGGGTGGGGTACGGTAGTTTCCGAGGGTACTGTAAGTCATATTGTGTGCTGTATCCGAAGGCTGGTCGCTCTACTGCCAGAGTACTGTAGGATTAGCTCTTATTGTAATGAGAGTACTGTAGGATACTGTATCTGCAGGATTCATTACTGTATTCAGAGCACGGATACTGTAGTCACGACGTCGGCGGCGTTACTGTAATGAGAGTACTGTAGGATACTGTAAATCATATTCGATTGCGGTATGCACTATAGGATACGGTATATTCAGACATGACGTCGGCGGCGTTACTGTAATGAGAATACTGTAGGACGCTGTATCTGCAGGATTCATTACTGTAATCATGGTTCGGATACTGTAGGCATGACCTCCGCGGCGTTCACGGAAGATGCCCGTGACGTATACTATATATGCCGTATCCGAATATACGCTGTGTTGGTAGAGTAATGGGAGTACTGTAGGATACTGTATCACATAATCGATTACGGTATGCACTATAGGATACGGTATATGCAGGCATGACGTCCGCGGCGTTCACGATTGTGTGGATGCGGGTGGTGGTGGAGTGGCACTCGATCACCCTCTGCTCGCTCGGATCCACAGTCGGCATCGTCGTCGGATTCCACCACGTCGACCCCCTCCTCACCGGTGAGCACCTCTTTCTCTCTCTCTCTCTCTCTCTCTCTCTCTCTCTCTCTCCTTCTCTCCCTCTCTCTCTACCCATCCCTCTCTCGCAGGCTCGGAGAAGAAGATGCTGTTCGTGGCTATCTGGTCGTCGTTCGCACTCGCTCTGTTTCTGCTCAATCGACAGAGGAAGCGCGTCACCTTCGAGCAGGTAATATATATATTGAGTATGTGATATACTAAACTGGTAGACAAAAAGATAGAAGGAGGGAAAGGAGACAAAAAGGGGAATAGAAAGAGAGAGAGAGAAAGAAGAAGAAGAAAAAGAAAAAGTCAGTTTCTACGACCCAGACACTTCTAAAGGTTTGTGTTTTGTCGTGTTCGTCGTTCGATGTGACCGACATCCACACCTCTTCCAGATTCCTCGCTTCAACTGCTTCAAAGGCGCCATCCTGCTCGCGACTGGATTCGTCGGAGGTGAGTACATCTCTCTCTCTCTCTCCCTCTGTCTCTCTCATCCTCCCTCCCTCGCAGGCATCTGCTCGGCCTTTGCCGGCTCGGGCGTCGACATCTGCTCCTTCTCGGTCCTCACTCTCCTCTTCCGCGTCTCGGAGAAAGTACGTAAGAAAGTACGTAATTTAAAGTCGAGGTCAGACTCGAATATGTATCAGAAAGGCGCTTTATGATACAAAAAGGCACCCTCTGAGAATCTTTCGAGGCTGTGCGGCCGTTCTGACATCTTTCCGAAGGTCTTTTGCAAAAGTTGAGTCTGACCTCTACTTTAGTTTCTTCATGCTCGAGATGTGCTGGCAAACGACGCTCAGAAAGATCTCATCGAGTCTGACCCTTTACTCACGAAACGTACTCGAATTATTTTTCAAAATAGGCTTTCAAACATCCTAAAAAGGATGCTAGAAGAGTAGCGCGGTAGCGCTACTTTTTTTGAAAATGTTAGATGTTGGAAGTTCAGGGACTTCAATTCTCACACGATCAATTTGTGGGTGCTGTGATACACATGTGATTTACCGTTTCCGTGAGCTGTCACCGGGTTCCACCGGTTTCGAGGGCACAATAGCATAGTATTCCCATTCTCCCAGAAGCTTCTCTCAAAACACGCGGATACACGGTGCCGGCTTGGCGTCATAGAACCGATTGAGATAGTGACATGTGTGATGGAGAGAGAGGGAGAGGGAGAGAAGGAGAGAGAAGGAGAGAGAAGGAGAGAGAGAAAGAGGGAAAGAGAGAGGGGGAATGGGAAAAGAGGGAGAAGAATGGACAAAAAGGATCAAAACCGTACTGGAACACATGTGTTATTTTATGTTACGGGTTGGTATCAATGGCATTTACTTGAATACTTTGTAGTTTTCTCACCAGCTTTTCATTTGGAAAGCTAGAATGTGGATGAGATAAAAGGGACAGACACATGATGGAATGAAAGTGGAGAGAGAAAAAGAATGAAAGATAAAGGAAGAGGAGAGAGAGAGAGGAGCGAGAGAAGGAGAGAGGGAGAAGAAGTGAGAGAGATAGAGAGAGAGATAGAGAGAGAAGAAGAGAGAGAGAGAGAGAGAGAGAGAGAGAGAGAGAGAGAGAGAGAGAGAGAGACTCCTCTTTGCAGGTCGCCACGCCGACCTCTGTCGTCCTCATGGCAGTGAACACTTGTGTGGGCTTCTTCTGGCGCCAGCTGATCATGTGTGACGTCACGCCGCTCGCCTGGGAGTACTTCCAGGTCTCAGGTACGGTAGCCTCTCTGTCGGGGAATCGAGAAGGTTAAAAAGTGGTGAACATGGTTTCGACGATAACATGCAATTATATATGCGATAAAATCCTCATCAGGGATGATACTATCAGAGAATTTCAATTCAGCAACACAGAATTCATACAACTTCCTTTCAGTTCCCGTGGTTGTGGTGTGCGCGCCGTTCGGGGCCTTCCTCGCCTCACACTTCCATCGACTACTCCTGGCCAGTCTCGTCTATGTACTCGAGGTCGGAGACTTCCCCCCCCCCTCTCTCCCTCTCTCTCTCTCTCTCTCTCTCTCTCTCTCTCTCTCTCTCTCTCTGTATCTCTCCTTCAGATCCTCGCCCTTCTTGGATTCCTCGCCACCCGTCCCGAGTGGTATCTGATCGCTGTCGGAGCTGGGATCATCGTGTTCAGGTAGGGAAAGAGAGAGGGGAAAGAGAGAGGGAGAGAGGAAAAGAGGGAGAGAGGAAGAGAGGGAAAAGAGAGAGGGGAAGGAGAGAGAGAGAGAGAGAGAGAGAGAGAGGGAGAGTAGTCCCCTTGCAGTCTCGTCTTCTTCACCCTTCTCTCCTATGGCGGCGAGCGCATGTCTCGTGAAGCGATACTCGCGCGGGAGCACCACCTCAAGAAGAGGTATACGGTAGTCAGGGGATACGGTAATACCTACAGTATATAAGCTAGCCAAGTTAAACTATGATAGTGGAAACTATTATAGTGGAAACATTTCATTCTCGTTCTCATCAGCAACAGTAAGTAGATGGACAGAGAGTAAAACTTGTTCTGGGAGGACAATTCTACTCCTTCTATTTTCAGATCGACGAGCCCCGGAGATGAGTCGACGCTGGCGCGAGACACGCCGATCCTAGTCTGAAGACGTGCCCGGCTGTCTGATGACGTGCACTCTGATGACGTGCACTATGATGACGTAGATATGCTTCGTTCTCACTGTCCCGTGTTATTTTAGTAATTTGTATTTTACTCACTCATGATACTCACCTCTGATACTCTTGATTGATTATTGATTTATTGAGATTGCTTCTGTGTTCGTACTTACTTCTGATACTCTGTATATGTACTCCCCTGTGTTATGCTACCGTCCCGGTGAAATTAACGTGCCAGGCTCGCCGTGCCTTTGTATGAATAAACTTTTGTGGGAAAATGAAGGAGCGTGGCCTGCAATTTGCATTTTGACCATGATAAACAGTTTGTGAAAATCACGATTGGAATATGAAATATATTATATAGTGTCAATTCTGATTAGTTCGCATCAGTAGTTCAGTACGTATGTTCTTTCACACATCAAAACGGCTTTTTTGAAAGAAGAAAACGCGGAACAACCAATGGAGAAAAGTTTCCTGTAATTTCCTTGTATATTTCCTGATTATTTGTCGACTATCCGTTGATGACATGTTGCTATATACACCTTCTGATTTTTTTATGAATATTCGCTGATTATTTGCTGATTATTTTTTGATCTTATGATTATTTGTTGATTATTTGCTGATTATTTTTTTAAACTGTTTGTTGATATTTTCTGATCATTTGTTGATTATCTTCTGATTATCTTCTGATTATTTGTTGATTATTTTCTCATTATCTTCTATTTGTTTTTCTGGTTATTTGTTGATTATCTTCTGATTATTTTCTGATTATCTTCTGAATAACGTCAATATTAGAGAGAGAAAGAGAGAGATGAAGGGAGATAGAAATGGAGAGAGTGAGCGAGGGAAGAAGAGATGTAGATTTGTGTTAGTATTTGTGAACGTTGCAGGTCCTTTCTGCGGTATTGTATTGCGCTAAAACAATGTGAAACAATTTTAAACGTTTTTAAAGCGACACTATCAAAGTATAGTCACCGCCTGGAGGATAGTTTCTGCTATTGATAGCTACAATTTCGTCGACTCCAACGATAGCAGTTGAGTCTACTGAGTTGATGTGGCGTGGATTCTTCTTTCCAATGACAGTGCTTGGTGTGCCATACTCCAAGAGTGTGTTGGTCTTGTGTGCGGCTAGAGGCAGTTGCTAGAGTTTGGACCACTGATTGACGATGTCAATCAGTGGTCCAAACTCCTTTCCTTTCATTCCTTTCCTTTCTCTGCTAGCGCGCGGTCGCGTGCCTTCCCCTGTTATTCCCCCGACCCCTGGACAATGCTGTGCGGCGGAGGACACTAACCGGACTGGTACTCGATTTTGCTACCTTCTACATCTACGGCATTGAGACTGGAGAGGAATCCTCGAAGACGATGAAACTCTCGGAGACGTCTCTTCGCGATCGATCGTTGAAGCCCGGATCTTCCGCCGCCGAGATCGAAACTTCCCCAGAAGCCGCAAGCAGGGGATGACAAGCACCACCAACAGCACGCACGCATCCACGGGACTACCGAACACCGTGTTATTGGGACTCGCAGTAGGCGTTGCATTACTGTATTTTACCGTAACCGTGCCGTAATTTACATAATTGTACTGTGCTATTTGATTCGAGATAAATATTCTGATTCTGATTCTGATTGACGATGTCAATGGCGTCTTGGAGTGGTTGACGGCTATCGTGTTGACCAAACGGACGGTAGAACTTCAGGTCGTCTGCGTAGGCACGGCAGGTGACGTGCTCACGAAGTTGAGGTATGAGATCGGCGGTGAAGACATTAAAGAGGACGGGACCGAGAACCGTCCCCTGTGGCACTCCTGATAGAATGTCTGACAGGCAGATGCTCATCAACATTTACACCACCTACGTGAGACCGCTCTTGGAGTATGGCACGTGTGTGTTCAATCCATCGGACAAGACATCTATCGTACTACTCGAGCGCGTGCAGAACTACTACACACGGGTCGTCTTCGCGCGCACAACGTCACTCGGATTCGATGCGTCTCCAGAACAACGCAACGGGGTTTTCCAGTTACAGTCACTCGAGAAGCGCCGCCACATCAACGACATCGTGATGCTCTACAAGGTACTTCATGGCTTCGTGGAGGTTGACGCATCTAGTTTCTTCCTCTTTATGACTGATAGGTTCGGTGCTCCCAAGACCCAAGCTTGTTCTTCCCAGATTTAGGCTATCAATCAGAGAGCGCGTTTGGAACGTGCGAGTCTGTAAATCCTTCTCTCTTGTTTCGCTGTATCAAAGTAGATGTCTTACCTCAACGACCCCGTCTGCCGCTCCCCTGGGAGCGGCTTCCCCTGCTGCTTTCAAACGGTGGCCCCCATTTAACTTTGTTTTGTTGTGTCATACTTTTTTCTTTTTCACGTGTTATTATGCAACCGTATAAATTATTATTAAGTGAACGAGTTTCAGACTGACGTTTCAAAGCGATTGAAATGAAACATCTTTAATCAATAAGCGATAAAAAATAAGCAAGAGGTAGCGCTGGTTGGGTGGCGGAGCCGGCGAGTGCACCTCCTGCTTCACACACAACACTGTCGACATGGCACTACAACGAGAGAGAGAGAGAGAGAGAGAGAGAGAGAGAGAGAGAGAGAGCCATCAAAATGATACAGTTTTAGTGATTTTCAACGCGTTTCAAATGTGCGAGATTGGTGTCCGGACAGTGAATGTGTCAGATCTCGAAAACACCTCGCGAACGGGTGGACAACGAAAAATATGCAGAAATCATCTGCTGCGAACGGGAATGAACCGAACCAAGTAACAACACTGCTGTCCGTCACCCTCCGACTGTCGATCATATGGCGGGTTGGGCTTTTCGGCACCCAATGATTTCGTAGTTTCGTAGTTCGTAGTTTTCGTAGTTTTCGCCATATGATCGTAGTTTATAATATGATCACTCTCGAGTTTCACATGGTGACTCATCGATGATACACTATCACATGTGATGCGATAATCGGCTTTGCATAAACCACTTCCACCCTCGCAACCTCGCGATGAAAGTGAGCGAGTTGCCGCAGCCTCACCTTTTGTCAGGTTCTATCAATAGGGACGAGGCAGTTTTCACAATTCACATATTCTGCCTCTGCAACCCCGCGAATAGCGCATAGCAGAGGCTGATCCGCCGGGTTACTACTTTATACTACTTCTCCCCTACCAGTCACATGACTGCTATGAAAGTGCCGCGAGTGGTGTGTCGGGTGAGTCTTTGTTGTGTTGAATACTATAATGAATTTAATGAACTATAATGAATTCCTAGGTCAAAAAGTGGCTCCGGAAGAGGCTCCGAAAGATGAGAAGGAGGGGAAAGGTGAGTAGATTCGAATCGGAATCGAATGATTGTTCTTTGGATTGTTCTTTGCCTTTCGTATACATCACAACCAGAAAAATAAACACAGCACAGCAAAAGATCTTGCATTCTTTTATTCGCCTTTTGCTCGTATATTACAGAATTTCGTGAGGGATCATGACACGAAACGAGTTAGGAAACGAGATCAAATGGGATATTCTAAGCTGTTGTGGGCGAGCGGGAGTGGGCGGGGCTTGGATGGGCGGAGTCTCTACTTGCGCACCGAGCGCAGATTCTTGCCCTCGTTGTCGGAGTAGATCATGTCAATCGTCGCCTTGTCGTTGATGGTAACGTGCTTCGACTTGTTCATCTCCTTGGTCAGAATACCGCCCTTCGACTGAAACGAGGTTACTGTAGACAGGTTACGGTAAGATACGGTAGCCACCGAACCTGAGGCTTCTGCTCCATCTGGCGCTTCCTCTCCTTGGCGAGAATGTTGCGCACGTCAGAGTTCATCTGCACCGACGGCGGCTGCGCCACCTAGCCAAGGGGTACGGTAGGGGGTAAGGTAAGGTATACGGTAATCTACCATACCTGAGTGGTCAGGGCCTGGTTGGTCCAGTGCTTGGTCTCCATAGTCTCGGGACGCTCGATGACCGACGTGGCATGTCCGCGCGCCTGCAGCGCCTTGAGAAGCAGGTCACGAGCGACGTCCTTGTCGGTGACGGGCGTGCCGTCAATGTCGATGATGTGGTCTCCGACCTGCAGACGGGTACTGTAGCCTACAGTAATTACAGTAAAGTACTACAGTAAGCAATATAGTAATGTAAGTGAGTAAGAACACATAATAAGTAAGTAAGAACGTAAGTATTACAGTATTTAGAGTAAGTACAGTAATACCGTACCACAAACACAGACGCGGCCAGGGTTCCGGGATCGGCGCGAGAAACCAGCACACGGTTCTGGTAGTGCTTGATTCCCAGTCCGAGCTTGGGGCCACCCGCCTTCCACTCGATCTTCACCAGCTGAAAGGGGTACGGTAGACAGGGGGTTACGGTATGTGACCGGGGGTTACGGTAGGCTACCGTACCGAGTAGGCGAAGCCGTCGCGACGCTGAATCAGCTTGGCGCGATCGGCGGGAATGTGCATGCGCGACTCGAGCTCAGCCACCTTCTTCTCATCGCTGCAAGGGTACGGTAGTCAGGTAGGCATACGGTAGCCAGGCTACGGTAGCCCATACCGAATGATCGACAGGCGGGCGCAGGGCGGCGCAAAGCGCAGCAGCTTGAAGAAGTGGTTAGAGTTGAGGATCGGGGTGTCGTTGATCTTGACGATCTGGTCTCCGACCTGGAGTACGGTGGGTTACAGTAACCCAGAGTCAGGCTACAGTAACCTTGATCTTTCCGTCGGCGAGCGTGCCGGCCTGGACCTTGATGACGACGAGCTTGTCGTTGGGGGTGGCTCCCAGCGGCTCGTCCTCCTCCATAGGGATCTCCACCACAAACTCCTTGTTCTGCGCGTCGGCCATGGCTGGAGAGAGAGGGAGGGTGAGAGGGAGGGAGGGAGAGGGGAGGGGGGAGAGAGGGAAGGGAGAAGGAGGTAGGGAGGACGACAGGTAGGCAGGTAAACAGGTAGGCGTAAAGGCAGGTAGGTGGGTAGGCAGGGAGCCAGAAGGATTGAGGCAGTCGCGGCGGCTCACCTTCTAGTGGCGAGTAGTCGAGTGTTATGCTTGCCACCCTTCCCCGCCCTCCTTTTATTCGGCACGCGCGCAGGCTAATGAGGATGGAGATGACATAGGAATGGCACGCAGATCGGGGTGGGATGCGGAATGAAGGGCAGATGAGCTGTGTGTTCTTTGATCGTCAAGTGTTTTGAAGTTGCGGTCAGTCTCTTCGGAAGCAATTCCGAAGTGTTTCGATGGGATAGCAAGGCATTTCGAACTGTTCGGGAGTATACTGAAGGCAATTCGGGAGTGTTCTGAGAGCGATTCGAGAGGCAATTCCGAAGTGTTTCTGGGGGCATTCGGGAGTGTTTCGAGAGACTGACCGCAACTTGAAAAGCGTTGTGTTGTTTTTATTATGATCTAGCGTGTGTCGCCGAGTTCTCAGCAAACTGATGAACAATCTGTGCTGTCGAGAAATTGTGCGACTTCCCGTTCAGGTCACTACCGAAGTGTCTAGTCCGGAAATGTTCAGTGGGCTGGTCAAGGACGGTCACGTCGTCAGCGTCACCATTACGGTAGATTACTGTACTGTAGCAGTTACCGTATACCGCAAGTTTCAGAGGCTCGACGATCCGCAGAAACCGATCACCGTCACGTATCCGTATCCCTGAGTTGGAACACTTACCGTACAACTAATTGTTCTCTGCCTCATAGGATTCATTCAAGTTAGCGGTCAGTCTCTTCGAAATTGCCTTCGCAACTGCCATCGAAACAACTTCCTGTTCTGAAGAGACTGACCACACCTTTACAACAATTCACCCCCGTTCTTCACTACTATGCCCCCAGGCGATCGACCCTCGAATAAATATGAAATCTGGCTGATATCTAGCGGGTGTCGTCAGTTCTTTGCGCATCTAAACAAACAGACAAACAGTCGAGCGCCTGCCTAAACAGGAGGAGGCGCTCGAATAATGAGCCGAGATGAACAATGGGAATTGTTTGTGTGTGTGCGCCTGGAGGGCTGATGTCACTGTTGTTACAGAAACGATACGTTCCATATATCGCGTCCTTTTGTAAACCCCTAGCGGTATTACGCGAGCCAGCGCCCGAGGGAACGGTGACCATCTCTCTCTCTCTCTCTCTCTCTCTCTCTCTCTCTCTCTCTCTCTCTTTTCTCTCGCTCACTCAAAACGCACTCTTCTCTGTCGCGACAAAATTGTCGCGCCCCCTCCCCCATTCCCCTTATATCTCAGTGTTTGCACAAATCGAGTCGGTTTTTTGGCTGCCTGTATGTTTTCTGGACAGGGTTTGGACCGTTCGCTCTCTCGCCGTCACTCTCGCGCCCTGCTCCTGTCGTTTTCCCACGCTCTCTCGCCACTCTCTCGTCTGCGCCTCGTCGGCTTTGTGCTACTCTCGATATGGTCAGAGCTGTTCGTACGGGCAAGCGAGAGAGGAGAGAGGAGAATAAACACCCTCTCTAACTCTCGCTGAGCGACGTCATCTCCCAAATCCCGCCTCGGGCGATGAAAGGACGCTACAAGTTTGCTTTGCTGTTCCCCTCCACTCACTTTCATTTTGCATCTATTCGAGCCAAGCCTAGTATTGAAGTATTGTATTGAGAGTGTCGTCGTCGTCGTTTTTTATGCGTGTGCGCACGGTTTCGGGAACCTTGATCGAATCTCGGAGGGCAAGCCAATCACATGTGTCTATTCCGGTCCCTTCCTTCTTTGGCACACCACCCTGTTCCACTCGCACACTCACTCTCTTCCCCCTCAGGGCATGCCTTTTTTGAACCCCCGCCGCCGGCCCGAACGGCTAGAGTGCTGGCTAGAGAGTGTGCGGGTGGGGAGTGCGCAGACTTGTCCGGATCGTGACTACGGTATGGGCTCCCTCTCTCTCCCTCTCTCCCTCTCTCTCCTTCTCTTTCCATCTCGCAATTGTCCCAGGTGTTATTTCGACGCAATATTTGCGTTTTGCTCGGCGCACTTGAAGATGCTGTTTCAGATAGCCTTGTTTGAAGATTCGAGGACCCCCTGAACTCTTATCTCTTATCCTTATCCCTCAAGCTTCCCCCGATTTCAACGCCTTTCATTCGCGCGGTCATCAATCGATCAGGATACCTGCCCTGTGACGTAGAGGGTAGAGGGACTATGATATCCCGGAAGTGTTCGCTAGTTTGCGCCTCCTTCTCTCGGTTCTGGTCTGCCATCGCAGCAGACCGGTGTTCCCCCTCCTCTGCCTGTTTGAATTGTGCCAACGGAATTCCGGATCGAAACTCGGAGGAACCCAGGTTGCCAAGTTGCAAAATCAGAACATCGGTCTGTCACGTTAGTTCGCGTTACCCCTTTACCCCTTTCCTATTTCCACTGTCTGTCATTTTGTCACTCAACATTCGGAAGATCATCTCACTCTCGCCGCAATCACCACAGATTACCGCTGTATTCTGCGTTCAGGTTCCCCGATCTCTCTTTGTTGTTCGTTGTTTGTTGTTGCGTAAACACAGTAAACAATCCCCATATTCTCGATTTCTCGTTATTATTCGCATTTTTTCTGTACGCAGAGTCTCTATTGTGTGCTTATCAGTGGGGATCCCCTTTCCTTTCTCTCTACTGAGAAATCCGTGGCGCCTTTTGTATGCCTTTGTTCCAGCAGAGCGGACTATCTATGAAAACTATTTTGGACTTTCCTGATAGATGATTTGGTGTTTACTCAATGTTCTCATTTTATCGCACTGTTCCTCTTCGTTTACTATATTACTTAAACCTATACCCCATAAGTTTTGTTTTTTTGGAACCTGTTATGTATATGAGTTTTCTAGGAGGATGCTTCTCTGCCGCAATTTATGCCTTCCTAATATGGACCAGATCCATGAGATGAAACAGACCGAGATCCCCGTCAAAGCCGAGAAGGAGGTCAACAACAACGAGTGAGTATCATTTAAATGTTTTTAATACTGACAATATACGTTTTCCCTGTCACATCACGATTTTCATTGATGTACGAATAAAATATCCTCTGTTTTTTCTCCGCCTCGGTTCGCTGCATTCGCGTTGAAAGTGTGCACACCCCGCGTCGCTAGGCTCCGCCCACCTCTGAGCTGGAAGTTTGCCACATTTTCCATGTGTTTTTGTTTGTTCTCTCGCGTTTTGATGTTTGTTCGTGTTTGTTTTCGTGTTCATATGATTACTATCATCTATGTTTATGTCCTAGTAGATTCCCAGATTCATCCGGCACCTCGATCACTAGAAAACTGCCGCTAATATTTTTTTTGTCTCGAGTTACCAATGTTGCCAATGTCGTTCGTCAATCAATGTCGCAGGTGTTTTCTCAACGTTATTGTTTGGATGTGTATGATATGTGTTTAGTATTATTTGTGAAGGAATTCTTCATTTCTATTTTGCGACTGTCCATTTTTCTCCCTTCTTCACTGCGAACCCGTGTTATCATCGCGTTTTATCAAACACTATCGATTCCCGTTTGTGTATACGCAGTACAGATTGTTCAGACGCGCGTCATGACTCCTGCTTAACCGCTGCTCTCAACCCCCACTCTACTCAATTGTCGTTACTGGTATAATTATAATGAGTCGCAACTGGTCCACGAGTACCGCCACACCCGGCAGGTCAGTGTTGTGTTTGTTTGTTTGTTTACTCTGTTTGTTTACGTGTTTACTCCAGTGTCCGGCCGGTGTACGGCGCGCAATACCCGCCGCTGCATCACGACAACGCCGCCAAGTCGACCGCCCAAGAGCAAGCACCCAAACAAAACAAGTTCAAGGACTATGAGAATAGGTTACTGCAGGGAAAACTATATCAGTTACAAAATACCGTATCCATTATCCATTTTTAAAGTACCGTAACCCTGATTCAGCGTGTCGGACGCGTGGGATACGCGCGTGAAGCTGGACGACGCGGCAGCGAGCGCCACAGCCGCCAAGGTGCTCGCCGCGCATGCCGCCAGCAGGGAGGAGGTTGTTTGTTTGTTTACTTGTTTACAAGTTGTTTGTTTACCAGTTTACCCCTCATTCCAATCAGGACGAGCCGTACACGGCGTTTCGCTTCGCCTCGTTTCGTGACTTTGTGAGAGACAGTGTGCTAGGGGTGTTTTTGTTTGCACAGTTTGAGGGTTTTTGGTTAAATCTTAAATCGGATTATCTGTGTACAAGTACATTTCCGAACGTGTCGAGCTCTTTGTTAGGGTTATTGGTTATTTGTTGTTTGCAAGATTGTCTTTCAGTTTTGGGTGTTGCGGGTTTGACGGAGTGTGTGGAATAAAGACCAATGGAGTAGAGTTCAATCTGGCACCCAAACGTCTCCAACTCCTTGCAGGTTATCATGCCCCCGGTCTCGTCCGCCCCCGCCAAGAACTGCAAGATGACCGCCATGCAGCGCCTCGCCACGCAGAAAGGTGTGTTCGTGTATCGATTTATTGATTGAGTTCATCAATCAATTAACATTGCATTTGCTCGAGCCCTAGTTATTTAGTCTCAACTCTTGCATAGTGACAAAATTATGATTTATGATGTCATTTCAGAGCCACTTCCGTCTTCCGTGCTGGCTTCGCCGGCCGGCGCCAACCCCATCTACCCCAGGCTGCCGGAGGTGGGTGGCCTATTTGTTTGTTCATTGTTTATTTGCTTTGTTACGTTTCAACTCATGTATAATATCGAATCGAATTTTGTTTTGTCAATATTTTCTCGGCGTATGTATAGAAGTTTTTTTTAGTAATAGAGAGTGTATCGGTCGTTGACGACTTTTATTTACGTTAATTTATTCCCTAGCAAGTTTCTTACTTTCACTTTGCATGATATGTTTCAACACTGTGACATTAAGTGTCTTTAGTTTGAGAACCAATCTCTTCATATTTCTAATTGTTCATTTAATAATAATATTCAGATGATATCAATAACAAAGAGTGTTATTTTAAAATGTTTTCAACAAGAGGTATGATAATAACTAACCATCCAATCTATAGGGGTAAGTTAAGGTGTACTGATTAAACGTGATGCATAGAAAAGTATTTATCACATTACCAATACTAGTTTATAAATCATCTCACCTCATAATATATATTATTCCATAATTTGCATATTTCGTACCTCCCCCTCTGCAATATCACCTCAAAATATATCTTTATTCTCATTCACATAATTCGTAAACCATCTCATCTCAATCGACCGATACGAAAATTTGAGTCACTTCTCATATGTCACTGTGTATGTTTTTTGCATACATGTTTTCTTATTTCTTTATTTCTTTTCAGGTGTCGGCGGACGATGCAAAGCGCGCCGTCGGGGCCGTCGTGTCCAGCGCCCCGCCACACGGTCGGTCGGAATATTGAATTTTTGATTACTGATTTTGATCATTGATTGACGAAATGATTGATTAAGCAGTATTACTTCATAATATATTGGTATCGATTTATTGATTATTGATTGTTGAGGTGTCGTAGTGGTTGTGAAAAAAAGTATACTGGATTACCGTATGAGGGGGCCATATTTGTAGACCTTCTAAAACACGACGAAGTGTTCTTTGTACTTTTACCTTTTCGGGTTTCTTTCAAATCCGCGGCGATCATGTCGTAATACGTGTCATAATAAAAAAGATTTGTTTTTTTTATCTGTTTTCTTTCTCAGGCGGCGACCGTGACCAGTCGCGGTTCGAGCGTCTCCGAAGGGCACTCGGCACGAGGGGAAGTGGCAGGGCCACCCCGCCGACCGATGTCGACCTGGACAGGTGAGGGGGGGGGAGAGAGAGAGGAGAGAGAGAGGGGGGAGAGAGGGGGGAGAGTAGGGAGAGAGAGGGGGAGAGAGAGAGAGAGGAGAGAGAGAGAGTCTGTATCCGTTCAGACTGCGCGACGACTGCTGGATGGGCATCCCGCACAAGCTGCGCCCGCAGGCCTGGCGCCTGCTCTCGGTGAGGGGATTGAGTTATTGATTTATTGATTGATTGCATTTTTATATTCCCCCAATATTGGGCTAGATATTATTTTTCTTCTCTGAAGCGTATGATTTACTCTTTGATGAGTTCAATGAAAAAAGAATCACTCTCACTATTGGGCGCGAATTAAGCGGAAGTGATATTCTGTAGCGTCAGCGATACCGAATGCAATCGACTAAAAGATATTCGAATTCGATTGTAAGGATGTAAGGCCTATCGATCGATAACATCGATTAATCGATTTTCCCTGAAGGGCTACCTCCCGACGGCAGTCGATCGGCGGGAGATGACACTGGCGAGGAAGCGGGAGGAGTACTGGCACTATGTGGAACAGTACTTCCACACCAGGTTCGACGACCACAATGCGGACACGTTCAGACAGGTGGGGAGGGGAGAGGGAGGAGAGAGAGAAAAAAAGGGGGAGGGAGGGAGAGAGGGGGGAGAGGGAGGGGGAGAGAGAGAGATGGGGGGAGAGAGGGGAGGGAGAGAGAGGAAATAATATATTGTTTCCAGATCCACATCGACATTCCGCGCATGTGTCCGCTGATCCCGCTCTTCCAGCAGAAGCTCGTGCAGGAGGTACGACAGGGGTACTGTAGATGTAGGGGTACTGTAGATGGAAGCAGGGGTACTGTATGTGTACCTTGAAGTTTTGATCAATTAGTAATAATGTTTTTGATCTTTTTTCTCGATTGTTATGTGAGTATCGCAGTGTCTTTACAAGTATTATGTGAAACATATATTTTACAGATGTTCGAGCGCATTCTCTACATCTGGGCGATTCGCCATCCCGCCAGCGGATACGTTCAGGTGCTGCATTGTTTTAGTAGTTTCAATAATTTTATTATTAATTTAATATAAATAAATATAGTATTTCGTTCCAGGGCATCAACGACCTGGTGACGCCGTTCTTTGTCGTCTTCCTCTCGGAATTCATCCCGGCTAATGTGGAGGTGAGCAGGGGGAGAGGCTTTCACGAAACTTTCATCTATCTATAAGTTGTATGTTTCAAGTATTTTACATAATAATGTTACAATTACAATTACAAAGTTTACACCAATGTGGAGGTGAGAGGGGGAGGCTTGAGGCTTCAAATCAAATCAAATCATTTATCCGGATTCGCATTTCATGAACATGTACAATAGTGTATGCATGGGTCCTCGAGTGTTATAATGAGAAGCGCCGGGAGATGATTAGGTTTCAAACTGCAGGTTCCTCGGTAGCCAGTCGTTTCCATTTCTTTCGTGCCCGTGACGCTTACATGCAACTATTATCATTCTATAAGTTGTATGTTTCAAGTAGTTTAGATTATAACGACGACGTATTTTTGTTATCACACATGGTCGATACGTTCTCATTGCTGGTTTTCTAGAGCCATACCATCTAGTACTCTACTGCTGTCCCTCCATTGTCATTGTTCACAGGCATTTCATGTGTGACGCATCCTTGTGGTGTAATAAATTTAATTTAATTTTAATATCATTTAACCAGAATCGTTATATGTGAATATGACAATCATGAAGCATACAGTTGCGCCTAAGTGACTAGGTACATAGGTTAACGCCGGGGAAAGATAGGCTGACGAGGTTAGTGGCGGGTAGATGGCGGGATACTTTTTGTACACTGTATAGAATACAAAAAGGACATTGCCTTTGCAGGTGGGCACATTTGACGTTTCAAAGTACAACAAATGGAAATAGAAGATCAGAATGTAGATGATAACGTGAATACTGATTAGATTACGTGTCCAGTGTCTAAACCTCTTCTACTCTTTCTCTCTCCTCTGCAGGTGGGCACCTTCGACGTGTCGCAGCTGGAGCGGGAGCAGGTCGACCTGGTCGAAGCCGACAGCTTCTGGTGCTGCTCGGCCCTCTTGGACACGATCCAGGTACGGGAGAGCCTCTAGTATTGGTGTGGAGGTAAACTGGATGGATTTGAGTGAGATTGTATCTCACACAGTCAATCAGTAGTTCATTTTCAATTTGCAGTAGTTCATTTTCAGTAGTTCATTTTCAATTTGCACGTTGATTCACTGCTGCAAAAACATATTGACGATGGTTTATCTTTTGGTATGAATTATTTTCGTGAAACCTATGTATTTGGGAATTCGAAATATTCTTTATAATATTTATTTCGCAGTGTACCTATTTTTATGGCTAGGGAGCTTGGGACATCGGAAACGGTGGAAATGGTTCTCGCAGTTTTTGTGTTTCAAACCGAAGATACTTTCTAAATTCTAAATATTCATTTTCGCTTATAGCGAAACTCAGATTAGTTCCAATATGAGAGATGAGTAATATAATATCACTTTGAAACGTATTTTTGGAGTAACGAAAAGTTGGTGAGATGGTGAGAAAAATAGAGATGGGTAGGAGAGAGAGAGAGAGAGAGAGAGGGAGACAGATAAATAGAGAAAGAGAGATAGGGAGAGAGAAAGAGGGAGAGAGAAAGAGGGAGAGAGAAAGAGAGAAAGAGAGAGAGAGAGAATAAGAGGACCTTCTCCTCCAGGACAACTACACATTCGCGCAGCCGGGCATCCAGCGCAAGGTGCTCCAGCTACGCCACCTCATGAGCCGAGTCGATCGTGAGTGGATCGATTATCGATTTATCGATTTTTGTATTGTTGATTTATTGATTACATGCACTTTAGCCTGTATAGTTTAGTGATGTGCAGTTATTATTGAGTAACGAAAAAAGAAGACGGAGACGGATTGAAGTTGTTCATTGAAATGAATGTTATTTTCACGGTGAAACTTATCGAAGCTAACATAATATATATATATATATATATATATATATATATATATATATATATATATATATATATATATATATATATATATATATATATATATATATATATATATATCATTTGTATTGTTTGAACCAATAATACTCAGTTATCAGCCGCGTTGTACATGAACCGATTTCAGGTCCACACCTATTAATGAACTATTGATTAGTATTACTTTTTAATATTAAACATCCAGGACCGCTGCACATGCAACTGAATTACTGAATACTTATACGAATTATTGATTAATGTTACATATTTCCAATAATACTACTTTACCATACTGTCTAAGCCTGCTGCACACGCAACTGAATAAATATATGAGTTATTGATTAGTGTTACTTTTATTAATATTAAATATTAAACATCTAGGCCCACTGCACACGCAACTGAATAATTATATGAAATGAATTATTGATTGATGTTACATATTTCCAATAATACTACTATAGCATACTGTCTAGGCCCGCTGCACATGCTAAATAAATATATGAATTATTGATTAGTGTTACTTTTATTAATATTAAATATTAAACATCTAGGCCCGCTACACATGCACCTGTAAGCAATTTCAGGCCGTCATCTGGTTTACAAAACCAAAAATGATATGAACTATTGATTAGTTACTGTATAATTATAAACATGCAGGCCCGCTGCACACGCAACTGACTATTTATATGAATTATCGATTGATGTTACATATTTACAGTAATAATACTTTACCGTACTGTCTAGGCCCGCTGCACATGCACCTGGAGGCGAACAGCGTCGAGTACCTGCAGTTTGCCTTCCGCTGGATGAACAACCTGCTGATGAGGGAGATCCCCTTGCGAGCGACCATCCGGCTGTGGGACACGTACCTGGTGGGTACTGTGGGTTACTGTAGGGGTACTGTAGTTGAGTTTATGGTGATTACGGTGTTTTGGTTTGAGGGACACGTACCTGGTGGATACTGTGAGTTACTGTAGGGGTACTGTAGTTGGGTGTATGGGGATTACGGTGTTTTTAGGGGCACGTATCTGGTGGGTACTGTGGGTGGTACTGTAGGGGTAGCTAGTAGTTTGTATGTTGTTTTTCTTGGATTGGTGATGTGGGTGTTATTGCAAAGTGGTGATAAAGTAGCGGTCAGTCTCTTCGGAACTCCCTTCGATACTGACTTCGAAACGCCTTCGAAACAGGACCAACGACCAAACAATGTTTTTCGAAGGCGTTTCGAAGGAACTATTTTGAAGAGACTGACCACACCTTCATGGTTTGCAGTCTGAGCGGAACGGCTTCTCGCAGTTCCACGGATACGTCTGCGCCGCGTTCCTCCGGACATTCAGCCGACAGCTACAGGCGGAGAAGGACTTCCAGGTGAGGGGGGAGAGAGGGAGGGAGGGGAAGAGAGAGAGGGGAGAGAAGGAGGGGGTGGAGAGGGAGGAGGGAGGGAGAGAGAGGGAGAGAGAGGGGAGAGGGAGAGAGAGGGGAGAGGGGGGGGGGAGGGATGGAGAAAATTCGTTTTTCATAGTGATGCAATATCGATTATCTCACCTGGCACTCATTGAGTTTTGTTGTGGTTGTGATGCGTATTTCTTGCAAGTTGGTAATGGAAGAAATGGAAATACAGAGTTCTGCTGGCAGTTGTTATCCACGTGTGATTTCCGAAGAACCGTTGTTGAGCGTCTCCGAAAAAAAGACACTCTTCTTGTTGAGAGGAAATTCATGTTCCATAGATATGTACGGGTATTTAACAAAAAAAAAATACAGGATCCATTATGTTACGTGACACTCATTTTGGTTTGTTGTGGTTCTGATGCGTATTTTTTGCGAGTGACTGGTAGTGAAATGAGTACGTTCTGTTGGCATTGACACATTCACGTGTGATTCACGAACAACTTTTGTTGAGCGTCTCCGAAAAAAAGAGTCTCTAGCATTCTTCTTTGTCAAGCCGTTCGAGTGACCAGTAAGTAGTTAGGAGGGGAAGAGTCTAAGGAGGGGAGAAGAGTGTACCACTTGCATGCTCAATTTGTGGCGGAGGAAGAGGGGAGGAGGAGAAGGAGAAGTGGAGCAGTGAGTGTGAGATGACAATGCAAGAGTTTTTCGGCGGTATCGATAGGATAGAAGGTTACCGACTGTTTCCTGCAAATATTGGCATAGTTTTTGTATTTTCGGTTTAGAGCTATTGTGAAACGTATGGTATGCGGAACTAAGAATGTAAAGATTTTATTTATTTATATTTTTAAACCTATTTCAAATTACTCATTTCTCTTTTTTCAGGGCGTGATGATCCTGCTGCAGAACCTTCCGACGCAGTCGTGGGGCGACCGCGAGATGTGCGAGCTGACAGCCGACGCCTTCTCCCTCTCCTCCGTCTTTGACGGCGCCCGACGACACCTCAGCGACCGCGCCTCGCCCCAGTAGACGTCATGGTCCTTCTGAGGTGTGTAGACGTCACGTCCTTCTAGACGCGCCTCCTTCCAGTAGACGTCGTGGTCCTTCTGAAGGGTGTAGACGTCAGGTCCTTCTGTGTCGTGTGGACGTCACGTCCTTCTGTGTCGTGTGGACGTCACGTCTTTCTAGACGCGTCGTGTAGGCGTCACGTCTTATTCCCTTTGACTTTGTCCCGGCGCAACGACTTTTGTGTGTGTGCCTTTCTGACTTCCCGTATACCCGCGTGTGTTTCCCTCCTTCCTTTTATACCAGAGTACCGTACACTTGTGATGATGACTTACCGTAGTCTGCGCGTCTGCTAAGTTACCGTGATACCGCTGCTGCTGTTGCTATGTATATTTGCGTAGTGGCACTATTTCGTTTCTGTACATTTGCATAATTTATGTGTGTAGTGTGTTTTTCACGTTGTATTGGATTGTATGCTCGATTCACCTCTACTATTCCCCGCTGTGTATGTCTTTTTGTGATTATGAGAGATGGTTTATGAATGCGATAAATTTACAATATTTTGATCGGATTGTATTGAAGAGTTGAAGAAAGTGCTAATTTGAGATGTTTCACACATATTGAGATTAAGAAGGATAGATATTGGGAGGTAGAGAGAGGGGGGAGGAAGAGAGAGAGAGAGAGAGAGAGAGAGAGAGAGAAAGAGAGAAGAAAGTGTGTGAGAGGGCATAGACAGGGAAAGAGAAAAGGAGAGAGGGACAAGGAGAAAGAAAGAGAGAGAGAGAGAGAGAGATGGAGATAGAGAAAGAGAGAGGGAGGGAGAGAGAGAGGGAGTGAGGGAGAGAGAGAAGGGAGGGAGGGAGGGAGAGATGGAGAGAGAGAGGGGAGGGAAAGGAGAGATGGGCGGAACGAGCGTGCAGCGAGCGGCAGAGATTGCTATTTCATATGCGTGCCGTTGTGTTTGAGGAGTGAATAAATGAATAATATACTTCTCGGATGAATGCGAGAATTCCCCTGCTTCCTTGATTGGCTCATTTTCCCGCGCCTTTTTACACATAAGGAAGATGATTGCCGCCGATACTATTCACCCGATGTACATTTATTGTGGAAGAATGGGAGTTACTACTCATGAATGACCAATGCCGTCTTCCCCTTTTGGATAAGTGTATAACTATGCATACCCAGAATGAGCGGCTTTCTTTCTTTTCCTTTTACTCCGACTCTCTCTCCCTCTCTCTCTCTCTCTCTCTCTCTCTCTCTCTCCCTCTCTCTCTCTCTCTCCCTCTCTCTCTCTCTCTTTCTCTCTCTCTCCCTCCCCCCCCCTCTCTCTCTCTCTCTCTCTCGTTCTCTCTCTCTCCCTCTCTCTCTCTCCCTCTCTCTCTCCTCTCTATCATTGTTTTGGGAGACGCGATGATGCGTGGCGGAATTTGTCGCATTGTCGCATAGTTTCCCCAGTCATCCCTTTCACACACGCAATTCGTTGTTTTGTTCCTGCAAAAGTAGTGGAAAACGCGCGAAATTTGAGTGTGACAGACAGATTGACTTGTCTATTTTACAGTATAATCCGTTTACGGACTGCACTGTACTTGTCACTTCCTGTTCTCCTAGTTTTGTACTATTGTAGTACTGTACTGCTCACAATTTCGGCTCGCCATCCTTTTTTCGTGTTCAGTTCAGTGAGCGCCCGCCCCTCACATGTTTCTAGAAAACGAGGAACTTGCAGATTCGTTTCCTCATTATGTGTATGCACAGTGTGTTATTGTATGCGTATTGAGATATCATAGTGTTTTAGTTTTAGATAGAGAGAGAGAGGAGAGAGAGGGATACTCTCTCCCCGCCCCCAACTGCCACCATTCGCACGCCCGTATTCTCGCCCGCTGATATGCTGCGGTTGAATTCGACATATCCGGAATGTATAGAGGTTAGTATAAAATAAATTAAATTTATTACACCAGAAGGATGCGTCACACAACAATGACAATGGAGGGGCAGCAGTGTTATGATGATGTTATGATTCTAGAAAACCAGCAATGAGAATCTACGATGACGGTGTGTCTTCTGGGTAGCGGTTGACAACGTGTCAGGGACAGGGTGGTCGCCAACCCACTGCGTATACTCTGCGCCAGAGCGATGGTTTTCGATCTACCTCGCTTTCAGTCCGAGATACTCGCTGACATAACCGTCTGCCTGTCTTGTTTTGCGCACTATCGCCGAGAGCTGACTCTCCGTCTTCCTCTGATCTACCCCACCGCGCGCAACTTGTTGCCAGCATAGAACTATACCTTCAACTACTTCACGAACCTACCTTGACTGTAAGAGAAGTACATTGAATTTTACATCTAACTGCACTCAAGTGTGAATCTAAAGTTTTTGGGGTAGTACTTTCCACTTACACCTAACACATTCAAAAATGAGCTATGAGCATGTAAAATTTCGGTGAATACAAAAATGTATTTCACAATTTACGAAACTGAGCTTTACAAAATATTATTAGTGAACAATAATGCAATGGTTCTCAAAATTATTCTACCAATGGTCTAGAGAAACTGTGAACACTAAAAAATATATAATAGATATTGAGAATACGAAATAACAAACGTGAAACCAATTGTCGAAAACGAAACGTGCGACCGACAGCTTTTCGTAGTGTATGGGATTTACGAACACCTAGTTTACATATTCTGTTCATTTTAAGCATACAATATATTTATGAAAAGAGATCGTATTTTTACATGTTTTTACGTGCTAGTTGTAGTTTACACACAAAATTCTGAGTGGTATGCTCCTTTAACAGCCTACTTCAACTTTAGGAGTAGTACCTACCTAACACATTGCAAAGGTGAGTGGAAGAGGTCAGTAAGTAATACTAACGTGAAGATGCTAGGTATCCGTGTCCGTGTGTTACTAGTAACTAGTTACTACATTTGACATTTAAGACAGTCTGCCGCTGATTCTAAACGAGACAAACGGCGGGCAATGATACACTGATTGCCTCAATTTGCGGCGGCGCGCATCTTCCCATATTGACATTCGAGAGGGATGGAGGGGAACTGGCAAATATAGATGTCCTCACTTTCACAAAAAAAAACTCTCTATTAATTCCTTATTGCTATATAGAACGTGAACTATCTCCATTTTGGGATGAGTGTTTACGTGGGCGGATATTAGAAGAGAGGGAGAGCGAGAGAGAGAGAGAGAGTCGAGAGGAAGAAATAGTGAACGATGGCAATTAAATGTTCTTTAGCATTCGCTGTGTGCAGCGCTCTGTGGCAAAGGAATTTGGGGCCGAAAACACACACAGACGTTTCGAGAATTGTGGAATTAGACTATTAGACAAAGAGGGATTCCAAGGAAGTGGACTAGTTCTTTCTGAGTCATACAATACCCAGCTCAACAACAATAACAATTAGACATATAAATGTATCTTGTTCATAATGTATAGAGAGATGGAGAAAGAAAGAAAGAGAGATGGATAGAAAGAAAGAGAGAGACAAAAAGGAAGAGAGATATAGAGAGAGAAAACGAGAGTGAGAGAGAGATAGAGAGAGAAAGCGAGAGTGAGAGAGAGAGAAAGAAAGAGAAAGAGAGAGAGAAAGAGAGAGAGAGAAAGAGAGAAAAAGAGAAAGAGAGAGACAGACAGAGATAGGGAGGGAGGGAGAGAGGGAGAAGGAGATAGAAAGAAAGAGAGAGAGAAAAAGAGAGAGAAAGAAAGAGAGAAAGAGAAAGAGAGAGAAAGAGAGAGAGAGAGAAAGAAAGAAATAAATAAAGAGAGAAGGAGAGAGAGAGAGAGAGAGAGAGAGAGAGAGAGAGAGAGTGAGAGAGAGGGAGAGAGAGAGAGACTACTTACCCTTGCAGGACGCGTCTCCGCCGCGGCACACGACCCTCTTGATCTGTCTGGAGCTGGCCGGCTGCCTCTCCAACCTCCTCCTCCTCTTCCTCCTCTGTGCGCGCGAGAAGCTCAGTACGGCTACGTGAGTGTCGACTATCAAGTATTTAGTTCCAGAATCAAAGACGGATGTGAGACAGGTTCCCTCTACGTGAGTGTCACTTTGTACAAGAAATCGAATCGAACCAAATACGTATCCAGGTTTTTCATGTACATATAACATATAGTGCACATCGGCAAGCTACGCGAATGGTGGCCATTGGCCATCTTTCTGTTCCTTTTTCTCTCCGCGCCTCATCAGACGGTAGAAAGAGAGAGAGAGAGAGAGAGAGAGAGAGAGAGAGAGAGAGAGAGAGAGAGAGAGAGAGAGGGAGGCAAGCGGGCGGCGCACTTTCTGATTTGCGAGCGTACATTGTTTTACATTAAAAATATTACTACAAAATAGTGATTGTACTTCTGGAATGAAAGCACGATAATATAGCACTAAGTATGACATATTTTGTTTTGAACAACAAGTACATTTTTGTCCGCATTTTTCTGGTCTCGCGTCTTTTTTTGAGTATCGCCGCGAGGCTCGTTTCGTGGTTTCGTCGGTTACGACGCTCGCCTTGTTTGCCGCAGCGTTTCTCCATAAATTAGCCCTGCGAATCACCTCTCTCTCTCTCTCTCTCTCTCTCTCTCTCTCTCTCTCTCTCTCCCTCTCTCCCTCTCTCTCTTCTTCTCGCAGAGAAAAGCCACTTGATATCATGTTTTTGGTCTGGAGTTTTGTCTGCTCGAAAACAAAATGAACGTTAGACACACACAGGAATTCAAAGGGATTGTTTGAAATCATGTTTAAGGAACCAACATATCAAAAAATATCAAAAATCGATAATTCTTTGAAGGTTCTGTTACCTGCGCATTCTTTCGATGCTCCAGTTCGGATTCTTCATACTGCCGTTGCCACTGAGACTCGCGCAGAAGGTTGGGGGGGGGGGGAGGGAGAGAGACAGAGAAACAGAGAGAGAGAGAGAGAGAGAGAGAGAGAGAGAGAGAGACAGAGAGAGAGAGAGAGACAGAGAAAGAGAGAGAGAGAGACACACACGAAACAACATAATACTTTCTTTTAGGGCCACACCTGGTTCAGTGCCAATTTTCTGCCAGTCGTTATGGGTGAGAGTTTTCGAAAATTTCCCTATGCCTTTTACTTACGTTTCACACTTACCCTTTGTGGGAAGTTATAGACCCAAGTTCAATCACTTCTTCACCGCGTACCCTAACTCAATAAACATTTTAAAAAGACAACATCCTGGTTACGAGTGCAGTTTCGATTTATGTGAATCTTTCTGTCTAAGCCGTTGGCGAGTAAGGGGGACAGTTCGAAATTCTGTTAGTCACCTTATTATAACTTCTTCCTGTCATCCATGAATGACACAGATAACTATAGTGCTAGCATTAATGCAAATGTTCTCTCTCTCTCTCTTTCCCTCTCTCTCTTTTCCACTCCCTCCCTTCCTCCCTCTCCCTCCCTGTTCCTCTCCCTCTCTCTCTCCCTCCCTCTCTCCTTCTCTCCCTCCCTCTCTCTCCCTCCTTCTCCCTCCCTCTCTCTCCCTCTCTCCCTTTTCCTCCCTCTCCTTCTCTCTCCCTCTCCCTCCCTCCCTCCCTCCCTCCCTCCCTCCCCCCCCTCCCTCTCTCTCTCTCTCCATGATCATTCTTCCAGGCCTGTGGCACTTCGCGATCGCGTGTGTCTGTGTGTGCTTCGCCTTCCGACTCCATCTCATCATCAGCCATATGAGGGTATATATATATATATATATATACCCTCATTATAGTATATATATATATATATATATATATACTATAATATAAATACTAAAACTGATATTTTTGAATTGCTTGTGCGTGTAAACTTCGTGGTGCGCAACTGTCTGTTTCGAAAACTAAAATGTTTGAACTTCCTTTGTATCATTTACTTTTTATCAACTTCTCGAATACGTTTTGTTCATGAGACAACAGAACTGCGGTGTGCAAAATGACTAATTCGTAAGCAACGCTCTAGGCGATGGTCCTTCCCACCCCTTCCGGTCTTATCCCATCCCAACACACGAAACTAGCAGTTTATCTAGGCATCGGTATGAGAGAGACAAGACCGGAGTGGCCCTGCTCAATCCCACTCTGCCCCTTTTATAGTGCAAGTGGGAAGGCGGTACCGAACTGATAGTCAAGCCTAAACCAAAGACACAAAAACTAAACCTGTCATCAAGGACGGTGCGAGATATGTAATGAGAGGGTTACGAATTCATCCTGTGGATGATTCGTTCTAAAACAAACACAAAATACATGTAACAAACTATTTCAGCGTTCCCGTCGATGGCAGTCTTCATCATGGATTGCGTGGCGGAAGGTAGATATATAATATAATGTTATATTTTATAATTTAGAAACGTTATAATATTGTAGGTTGTGTAGATTGTGTGACTAATGGATTCAATTCAGGTGGCGTGGATCCTCCCTATAGGAACTATTCTCAATGTGTCGCTGTGCTTCGAGTACCGGTGGGTTACTGTAATCAGAAATCAAGATACTGTATGCTATTGTGTACGGTAGTGATGACACAGGGTGTCCCGATTTGCAAAAGTGATATTTGTAGATATCACTCACTCCAAAATTGTGTTCATTACTGTATACTGTTCTCGACAAAAAAAATGTATCCTATGATTCACAAAATCGTAAAAAAAACATACGCAAAAAGTTCTCTAAATGTATATGTTTCTTATAAAAAAGTAAAAAAAAAACTGTTTCTTGAAAAAAAACTGTTTCTTAAAAACATTTCATTATCTAAAAAGTAAACTTAGACTCGACTACATCTTCTGCGTGGCTGGTGGGTGGACGAGGGCTATCGGAAGAACGCGGCCGAGTGAGGTGAGAGAGAGATAGAGAGATAGAGATAGAGAGAGCGAGAGAGAGAGAGCGAGAGAGAGAGAGATATAGCGAGAGATAGAGATAGCGAGATAGAGAGAGAGGTCCCCCCCAGGTCGCTCTCTCGCACCCCCTCCACATGCCGCTAATCCGCATCGTGCCTACCGTTCTCTACTGGCTCGCCGTGCTTCTGTCTCTCATGGCTCTGCTGCAGGTGAGAGATTCAAGTAATGGAGGTTGTTGTCCTTCGAAGTTATAGGGATAGAGAGTGGAGACAGTATGGATGTAGTAGCGGTCAGTCTCTCTATCTAACAGTTGCAAAGGCGAATAGGTTGATTCAAATGGGCAAATAGGATTTCAATTGCGTGGCGGAATGTACATAAATTCTTTTTTACATATATTATACACTTTTCTAAACTTTATTATATTGTGTATTACCATTATGGAGACATGACAGTGAAGACTGTGACAGTATGAGAGCATAGACACATAACACGTGTGAGTGGAACATCGGGGGGGAGAGAGGGGTGGGGGAATGTGCATCTTCAGCTGCGCTGCTGGCTGCCGCACCTCGCCTCGCCGCACACCGCCAGACACCGCCCCTTCATCACCAACCTACAGCCAATACTTGTGGGTTACCAGTTACCAGTTACTCAAGTACACGACTTACTCGAGTAATATATAGTTAACGACTTACAACTTACAACTTGGGGTGACAACTACATAACTTGGAGTAACCACTAGTACAATGTTGTTTCATTACTTGACATATTTTGTAAAGAACGGGATTTTGCTGTTCATTACACTGAAGACAAGTTTAGTGCTCGGAAGTTTTGTAATTGGAGCACAAGTTGTAAGTGTGAATCGAAGACATATGTGGCCTACATTGTATCCTTTCGTACCAATGAATCACTCCCTGACGCACACACATTTGTTTCTACCCACATAAGCATAAGCTACACAATTGAGAACAATTGAAAATGGAACATAGAAATATAAAATTCCACTGCGCGCAATATTGAGAGATTGAAAAGAATATTCAATAGCCGCCAGTCTCTTCGAAATTGTCATCGCAACTGAAAACACTTTGGAGACTGAAGGGAGACCGATCAAACTCGATCTAGGCACAGTGTTGACCTATTTCTGCCACAACCTGCCACAACGCCTCATTTCCTCAAGAGCAAAACTTTTGGCGTTGACGGGAATCAATAACCCGAAGCAATCAATTCTCAATTAAATTGATTGCTTCGGGTTATTTTTTAATGTGATTGTGATTTGTGTGACGCAGATTTTTCTGTAATAAATTCAATCACAGCACCTGTTTCAGCTGTGTGTCCTCGTCTCTCAGTCGGTTCTGCATCTGCCAGCCACATATGCTGCGGTCACTGGAGACGGCGAGTTTCTCAGCGAGATACACACGGTAGGTTGGATTATGAATTATTAAAAAAAGTAAAGGTAAAGGTAGCCCCCGATTTAAGAGACTTATGAGTACTCTGCGGGGGTCGAAGGAAGACTTATTAATAGATAATGAAATTCTAGCATTCACATCTTAACAAGCACACACTGTTTCTGCCCCTGACAGTTGTGCTGTCTGATTGCCGGGCTTCATCAGAGATGAACACTTGAAATATGAGTCATGAGTGATGAGCGAACGAGTTTGAGTGAAATTAGTGATAAGTGTTCATTGATCATGATTATGTTTCTTTAGTACAACGTTATTCCTGGTAGCTGTTAGTACACTACATTTTGAAATTTGGAGTCACCGTATTTTATTTTGTGCTTTTTTCGAAATTTGCGAATGATCGGGTATTCGATATTGTAAGTGTAAACAGATAATCGTTTGCAAGTAAGTTTGAATCGCGGAAGTAGAATTCTAATATTAACAGAGACAGAGATAGAGAGAGCGCGGGAGAACGAGAGAGAGAGAGGGAGGGAGAGAGAAGAAGAAAGAGTGTCTAAAATGTATGTCTGAGTGTGCTTGTTAGTGAAATCCAGTCTGCGTGTTTTTCGAGGGGTTCGTTAGTAACGCATGAGATAACTACGTGAAGAAGGAGTGCTAAAACGTTCTGCACATTCTGCACTCGACGTGCAAAACATCAAAACTCAGTCGGCAACACGAATAGAAAAGGTGCAAATGGAAAAAGGGACACATAACTTGCAAGATGCAACATCATGCTACAAAAACAAATCCCAAGTAGACCGATTGACGCAGTTTACACGATTTGTAAAGTTTGAAACAATCTTGTTCGTTAGTCCTCCTCAGACAGCCAGAAAAAGAACACACTAACTCACTAACATCATACAAGAAAATTCAGGTGGGAAGAGTGCGTGAAACATGCCCACTTCTTCTATTTTTTATAATAATAATAATGGTTTATCCATAGGCGCAGACAAAACACAAAACACGAAATACAAACTGGTGCGGAATGTACAAAGGTTTAGTGTTAAGTCCCGGATGGGTCCTTGGAGGGTATTGCTCCCTATAGCAAAGCCTCATCCGGTGGGTAGCATCTTTCGAGAATCTTCTTCCTTCTTCCATATAGAGTATGCGGCCTTGATTCGTCTTCGAACGCGTGAGCCATATGGACCACGTTGCCTCTAACGTCGAACGTTCTCGAACTTCTCTCGACCATTTGCATACTTGCTTACGGTTGATCCATTCGTCATCATTACGTTGCGAAATCCAAGAAATCCGTGAATTACCCACTAGTGCACTCCCAACAGGCTTATTCGGCTCCTCCTTATCGTCTCACAGTGAACGGCTCCGGACATCGATCGATAACAGTGACGTACTTCTCTTCCGGTCGCGGGTGCCGCCGTCGCCCTTCAGTTCGATTTCGCTTTGTACCTTCTTTTCCTCCAATCGAGAATCCGCGCTTCGCCCTACTAGTGCACTCCCAACAGGCTTAATCGGCGTCGCCTTATCGTCTCACAGTGAACGGCCTCAATTCGAGAATCAGTTGATACTCCAACTCATCTCCGAGCGGCGGCGGCGGTGACTTTCATTGTCGTCGGGTGGTCATTCGAGGGAGCGCGGGAAGGGGCAACCGCTCGCGGGGACGGGAAAATGAGAAGTATTAACTGTTCACTTCCATTCATTCAGCTGGTTCCAGCTGACTGAGTAATTGTCCATTCCCATTCAGCTCGTCCTCTCCTCTATCGCCTACTCGCTGCTCTGTCCTCTCATGATGATACTCTCCTCATCCACTAGGAACCACGCCAGTTTACTCGCCAGCAAGGTGGGATACATTGTGATCATCTAGTCCACACGGTCAGTTTTGTGCGTTGTGCTCTGTGCTAGTTCTGATAGATTCTTTGTCGTTCTTTTGCTGCTCGAGCAATGTTCCGTCTGTCTTAAAACCAAACAGTTTCAAATAGACTGATCACCCGCACCTAGTCATATTTTTTCTTACATCACTCTAAACTGAATGGCAGCATGTCGACATTGCAGGCGATCGAGGGCGGCCGCTCCGTCACCGTCACGCTGCCCGCCGCCAATGGAGAAGAGACCACCGAGACGGCGGTCAGTTCACTCTCTTCCTTTTTCATATTTTGGCGTATTTGGGCGATTTAGACCAACTCAGACCGCATTCATTTTGCTCTTTTCTTCTTTTCATTTGATTCGTTGCGTCCCTACTTCTTTCACTTGCATATAATTTTCGTTTATACGTTTCATATACGTTTCATACGTTTCATATACGTTTCAACGGCGAAGCATATGTGTGGCAACTCAGTCCACCGGCAATCGGTCGGACGTATGGTACTTAAACTAAAAACTGATACGATATAATTCGAAACGGGTTATTTAGTACATTTCCGAGAAATTTTACCGTAGCCAATTGCAGTCGCATTCAGAATTACTGTAGGATTACCGTAGCCAATTGCAGACGAGTTTAGGTTACTGTAGGGTTACCGTAGCCAATGTCCGACGAATTTGAGTTACCGTAGTTTTACCGTAGCCAATTGCAGACGATCTCGACTCGCCGCATGTCCAAGCTCGTCTCGTTCTCGCGGCTGGAACTCGAGAACTCGGAGATCGACGAAGTCGGAGGCACCAGGACGTGGGTATATGGAGGTTGTATGCGAAAGTAGTCGTCAGTCTCTGGGCGATGCCATGTTCATGTATGACGATTCCGAAATCTCCGGCTCTGACTCTAATCAGTCTCTTCGAACTAGTTCGGATTTCCTTCAAATATTTGGATTTCCAGACAAGGTTTGCGCGCTGTTCTGAAGGAAGACGCGTTGCATCGGCTGCGGTTCGCCATTCCACCCAACGTGTCCGGTACGTTCCCGATACGTTTCCCTTACGTTTCTTACGTTTCCGATACGTTTGCTAGTTGTTGTATAAAGTTATAAGTACGTTTCAAACAAGAATGACAAGTGGATAATGTTTTTCACTGACTGTGATTCTCGGTACGTTTCAACGGTGAGTTATCTCTGGGTAACGGTGTCAACCAGCAATGTTGAAAATGCGTTTGGACTTTATCAGCAGTACTCAAACAAAACAAATCTCTCACTCATCAGCAAGTTACCAAAATACACCTATACACATTTGTAGCAGTATCAAGAGAGAAAAAGGACATCGAGAAAGAGAGAGAGAGAGAGAGAGAGAGAGAGAGAGAGAGAGAGGGACCATCTCCCTTTAGTGATCGAGGAGGAGGACGAGACTCTGGGCGAGCACGACTCTCTTGCCGACCATTCACTCTGAGCGGGAGAGGGAGGAGAGGAAGAGGCGCCAGTGATCATGTGTGATATCACAGATATGTGATGGCCGATAAACAAACAGTGTCTCTCTCGTTTTAACAGTTTACTTCTCTTCAGGTCTTGGACTGACTTCATGGTGCGTAAGGGAGGTTCTAAGATGAAATTTGACCCAAGTTATGGGTCAAAGAAGGGTAAAGTTTCCATTTTTGCCTCAAGAATTCGCTGCTGGACTGGGGCCTTTGCCCAAGAGAGCATGGGGCGCTGAAGAGAGTTTAACAGAAAACGTGGGGGTGGGTAAAGTTTTACATAAAATGCATCTTAGAACCTCCCTAATAGTGAGTAGTGAGTGGGTACTCTGAGGGCAGAGGGCCATTCAATCATGTGTGATGGCCGATAAACAAACAGTGGCTGGCTACATCCTTCTTGACTCTTCTGCATCTTACCATATATATACAAATTACACCTATATACATATACAGGTCACTAATACAGTATACCACATATCTCCGCTGCCCACTTGGGATAGGCTTCCCTTCGGGTAGGCGAAGACGCAATTGTATTTGAGACAATGAATCTCAGTTCCTCCCAGAATCAATAGAACGAAAACGGTTCGAATGTGCACTATTGATACATTCCAAACGGACATGACCGAAGAGTCACCTCAAACGCGCCCGGCACACAATATCGATGCAGAAAAGAACGGAACGATACCGTTATGGGACAACAACACTAAAGTAGCGGTCAGTCTCTTCGAAACGCCTCATTTACTGACTTGGAAGCGCCTTCGAAACACGACCAAACAGCGTGTTTCGAAGGCGTTTTGAAGGAACTGTTTTGAAGAGACTGACCACACCTTAAATGATGTCCACCAGCCAAACCACTCCGCAGAACCGCAAGACTTCGAGTTTAATCTATGTCACCAGCCGGTACGTAGGTTTTCACGGAAAATTCCGTTATTTTACGGCTGCCGCACCGGCCGGCCGTGATTGCATCGCACTGTGCAATGAGATGCGGTAATTTATCGCCGTTGATTTGCGACTTGCCGTGACGATTATTTTCGCACGCGGCACGCGGGAGGTCATTTTTACGGAGTGATTACGGAAATCGATGACCGGAGGAGACTTCTTCACTCGCTTCCTTACCACCCAACAACCTTCTTCTCCTCGAAGAGGAGTAAAAAAAACCAAAACAACACATTCTCTAAGCGTTTTATTGTAAGCGGAACGTGATCGATCAAACAGGGGGCGGGGCGAATCAGGGGTAGATCAAACGAGAGTAGATCAGACAAGACGCGGAAACAGGGGCTGTAAGCGGAATCACGATTTAAAGTTGCACACGTTGCATAATTTGGTTCGAAATCATTGAGTGTTTTGCTAGTAACTTTGGCTATGTAAGTGGCTGGAAACGGATCACTGCGGAGTCGACGGAGGGTCGCGCCTGGAAGAGAGATGATGAGAGAGAGAGAGAGAGAGAGAGAGAGAGAGAGAGAGAGAGGGACAGAGAGAGGGACAGAGAGAGAAAGAGAGAAAGAGGGACAGAGAGAGGGAGAGGAGAGAGGGAGAGAGAGAGGGAGAGAGGAAAGAGAGAGAGGGGGGAGAAGGGAGAGGCAGATGGAGAAAGGGAGGAAGAAAGAGAGAGAGAGAGAGAGAGAGAGAGAGAGAGAGAGGGAACTCACTTCTTCTTCCGCTTGCGTGTGCTCTTGCCAGTCTCTTCGTCGTTCTTCTTCTCCTTCTCCTCATCGTTCTCCTTCTCCTCCTTCTTCTTTTTGATCTTCCGCATCGATCGATTGTCGTCGACTTTCGGACGGGGCAGACACCGGCTCCTTCTCCCTATCGTTCACGGCGCTCTTCTGAACGGATTGTATGAGGGGAGAGGAGGGAAAGAGAGGGAGAGAGAGAGCGAGAGTTAGAGAAGGAGATGGAGAAGAGAGAGAGAAAGATAGAGAGAGAGAAAGAGAGAGAGAGAGAGAGAGAGAGAGAGAGAGAGAGCAGAGAGCAGAGTCAGCACCTTGAGCTTGGCGCGGCGGCGTTGCACGGTGGACTTCTTGGTGTCCTTCTCTCCTTTCTCTTCTCGTCCACTTCCTCCTTCCTTGTCTCCTCCTTCTTTTCCTCCTTCTTCTCCTCCTCCTTATCAGTGTTCTTCTCCTTATCAGTGTTCTTCTCGTCATCCTTCTTATCATCCTCGTCCTTCTTCTCCTTCGTCTCCTCGCGAGTGTCCTTGGTCTGAAAACAGGTAGGTAAGCAAGTAAACAAACAAAGTAAACAAACAAGCAAACAAACAAGTGAACAAACAAGTAAACAACCTCATCCGGTTCGTCCGGATTTGGCGTGAGTCCACAGCTCTTGCTGTCTTCGTCTCCCTCTCCAACGGGGTCGGCCTCCGGAGGCGCGCCCTGGGGAGAGCCCGTGACACGCTCCAGCTCGCGAGCGATCTGCAATCGTCTCTCTCTCTCTCTCTCTCT
>CAWZYM010000213.1:25000-212292 GCA_963966185.1 Rhabditoides inermis | reverse complement strand
TGGAGGCCGAAGTATATTGTCGGGTTGGAGGCCGAAGTATAAATAAATTATTTTAAAATAATTTGGTTCTGACTTCGGTTCTCACCGCTCGCTTCATCCTTCTCATTTTCCCTTTCTTGTCGGGTGGGAGCCGAAGTATAAGAGGGAAAGTATAAAGAAGCCGAAGTATAAATAAGTTAATTTAAAATAATTTCGTTCTGACTTCGGTTCTCACCACGCCTCATTCTTCTTGTTTCCGCTTTCTTGTCGGGTTGCAGGCCGAAGTAAAAGAGGGAAGGTATAAAGAAGCCGAAGTATATATAAATTATTTTAAAATAATTCGGTTCTGACATTCGGTTCTCACACACGCTTCATCCTTCTCAGTTTTCCCTTTCTTGTCGGTTGCAGGCCGAAGTATAAGAGGGAAGGTATGTATAAAAAAGCCGAAGTAAAAATAAATTATTTTAAAATAATTTAGTTTTGACTTCGGTTCCCGCCACGCCTCATTCTTCTCGTTTCCCCTTTCTTGTCGGGTTGCAGGCCGAAGTATAAGAGGGAATGTATACAGAAGCCGAAGTTTAATAAAATTATTTCAAAATAATTTGGTTCTGACTTCGGTTCCCACCACGCCTCATTCTTCTCAATTCCCTTTCTCGTCGGGTTGGAGGCCAAGTATTAGAGGGAAAGTATAAAGAAGCCGAAGTATAAATACATTATTTTAAAGTAACTTGGTTCTGACTTCGGTTCCCGCCACGCCTCATTCTTCTCGTTTCCCTTTTTTGTCGGGTTGCAGGCCGAAGTATAAGAGTGGAAAGTATAAAGAAGCCGAAGTAAAATAAATTATTTTAAAATAATTTGGTTCTGACTTCGGTTCCCACCACGCCTCATTCTTCTCATTTCCCCTTTCTCGTCGGGTTGGACGCCAAAGTATAAGAGGGAAAGTATAAAGAAGCCGAAGCTAAAAATAAATTAGTTTAAAATAATTTGGTTCTGACTCTGGTTCCCACCACGCCTCATTCTTCTCGTTCCCCCTTACTTGTCGGGTTGGAGGGCCGAAGTATATTGTCGGGTTGGAGGCCGAAGTATAAATAAATTATTTAAAATAATTTGGTTCTGACTTCGGTTCTCACCACGCTTCATCCTTCTCATTTTCCCTTTCTTGTCGGGTTGGAGGCCCGAAGTATAAGAGGAAAGTATAAAGAAGCCGAAGTATAAATAGAGTTAATTTAAAATAATTTCGTTCTGACTTCGGTTTCCGCACGCCTCATTCTTCTTGTTTCCGCTTTCTTGTCGGGTTGCAGGCCGAAGTAAAAGAGGGAAGGTATAAAAGAAGCCGAAGTATATATAAATTATTTTAAAATAATTCGGTTCTGACTTCGGTTCTCACCACGCTTCATCCTTCTCATTTTCCCTTTCTTGTCGGGTTGCAGGCCGAAGTATAAGAGGGAAGGTATGTATAAAAAAGCCGAAGTAAAAATAAATTATTTTAAAATAATTTAGTTTTGACTTCGGTTCCCGCCACGCCTCATTCTTCTCGTTTCCCCTTTCTTGTCGGTTGCAGGCCGAAGTATAAGAGGGAATGTATAAAGAAGCCGAAGTTTAAATAAATTATTTCAAAATAATTTGGTTCTGACTTCGGTTCCCACCACGCCTCATTCTTCTCAATTCCCCTTTCTCGTCGGTTGGAGGCCAAGTATTAGAGGGAAAGTATAAAGAAGCCGAAGTATAAATACATTATTTTAAAGTAATTTGGTTCTGACTTCGGTTCCCGCCACGCCTCATTCTTCTCGTTTCCCCTTTTTTGTCGGGTTGCAGCCGAAGTATAAGAGGGAAAGTATAAAGAAGCCGAAGTAAAAATAAATTATTTTTAAAATAATTTGGTTCTGACTTCGGTTCCCACCACGCCTCATTCTTTCTCATTCCCCTTTCTCGTCGGGTTGGACGCCGAAGTATAAGAGGGAAAGTATAAAGAAGCCGAAGTAAAAATAAATTATTTTAAAATAATTTGGTTCTGACTACGGTTCTCACCACGCTTCATCCTTTTCATTTTCCCTTTCTTGTCGGGTTGGAGGCCGAAGTATAGAGAGGAAAAGTATAAAGAAGCCGAAGTATAAATGAGTTAATTTAAAATAATTTCGTTCTGACTTCGGTTCCCGCCACGCCTCATTCTTCTTGTTTCCGCTTTCTTGTCGGGTTGCAGGCCGAAGTATAAATAAACTATTTTAAATAATTTGGTTCTGACTTCGGTTCTCACCACGCTTCATCCTTCTCATTTTCCCTTTCTTGTCGGGTTACAGGCCGAAGTATAAGAGGGAAGGTATGTATAAAAAAGGCCGAAGTAAAAATAAATTATTTTAAAATAATTTAGTTTTGACTTCGGTTCCCGCCACGCCTCATTCTTCTCGTTTCCTCTTTCTTGTCGGGTTGCAGGCCGAAGTATAAGAGGGAATGTATAAAGAAGCCGAAGTGTTGAATAAATTATTTCAAATAATTTGGTTCTGACTTCGGTTCCACCACGCCTCATTCTTCTCAATTCCCCTTTCTCGTCGGGTTGGAGGCCAAGTATTAGAGGAAAAGTATAAAGAAGCCGAAGTATAAATACATTATTTTAAAGTAATTTGGTTCTGACTTCGGTTCCCGCACGCTCATTCTTCTCGTTTCCCTTTTCTTGTCGGGTTGCAGGCCCGAAGTATAAGAGGGAAAGTATAAAGAAGCCGAAGTAAAAATAAATTATTTTAAAATAATTGGTTCTGACTTCGGTTCTCACCACGCTTCATCCTTCTCATTTTCCCTTTCTTGTCGGGTTGCAGGCCGAAGTATAAGAGGGAAGGTATGTATAAAAAAGCCGAAGTAAAAATAAATTATTTTAAAATAATTTAGTTTTGACTTCAGTTCCCGCCACGCCTCATTCTTCTCGTTTCCCCTTTCTTGTCGGGTTGCAGGCCGAAGTATAAGAGGGAATGTATAAAGAAGCCGAAGTTTAAATAAATTATTTCAAAATAATTTGGTTCTGACTTCGGTTCCCACCACGCCTCATTCTTCTCAATTCCCCTTTCTCGTCGGGTTGGAGGCCAAGTATTAGAGGGAAAGTATAAAGAAGCCGAAGTATAAATACATTATTTTAAAGTAATTTGGTTCTGACTTCGGTTCCCGCCACGCCTCATTCTTCTCGTTTCCCCTTTTTTGTCGGGTTGCAGGCCGAAGTATAAGAGGGGAAGTATAAAGAAGCCGAAATAAAAATAAATGATTTTAAAATAATTTGGTTCTGACTTCGGTCCCACCACGCCTCATTCTTCTCATTTCCCCTTTCTCGTCGGGTTGGACGCCGAAGTATAAGAGGGAAAGTATAAAGAAGCCGAAGTAAAAAAAAATTATTTTAAAATAATTTGGTTCTGACTTTGGTTCCCACCACGCCTCATTCTTCTCGTTCCCCCTTACTTGTCGGGTTGGAGGCCGAAGTATATTGTCGGGTTGGAGGCCAAGTATTAGAGGGAAAGTATAAAGAAGCCGAAGTATAAATACATTATTTTAAAGTAAATTGGTTCTGACTTCGGTTCCCGCCACGCCTCATTCTACTCGTTTCCCCTTTCTTGTCGGGTTGCAGGCCGAAGTATAAGAGGGAAAGTATAAAGAAGCTGAAGTATAAATAAATTATTTTGAAATAATTTGGTTCTGACTTCGGTTCCCACCACGCCTCATTCTTCTCATTTCCCCTTTCTCGTCGGGTTGGACGCCGAAGTATAAGAGGGAAGATATAAAGAAGCGAAGTATAAATAAGTTATTTAAAATAAGTTGGTTCTGACTTCGGTTCCCACCACGCCTCATTCTTCTCGTTTCCCCTTACTTGTCGGGTTGCAGGCCGAAGTATAAATAAAATTATTTTAAAATAATTTGGTTCTGACTTCGGTTCTCCTCCACGCTTCATCTTCTCATTTTCCCTTTCTTGTCGGAATGGAGGCCGAAGTATAAGAGGAATGTATAAAGAAGCCGAAGTATAAATAAGTTATTTTAAAATAAGTTGGTTCTGACTTCGGTTCCCACCACGCCTCATTCTTCTCGTTCCCCTTACTTGTCGGGTTGCAGGCCGAAGTATAATAAATTATTTTAAAATAATTTGGTTCTGACTTCGGTTCTCTCCACGCTTCATCCTTCTCATTTTCCCTTTCTTGTCGGGTTGCAGGCCGAAGTATAAGAGGGAAGGTATGTATAAAAAAGCCGAAGTAAAAATAAATTATTTTAAAATAATTTAGTTTGACTTCGGTTCCCGCCACGCCTCATTCTTCTCGTTTCCCTTTCTGTCGGGTTGCAGGCGAAGTATAAGAGGGAATGTATAAAGAAGCCGAAGTTAAATAAATTATTTCAAATAATTTGGTTCTGACTTCGGTTCCCACCACGCCTCATCTTCTCAATTCCCCTTTCTCGTCGGGTTGGAGGCCAAGTATTAGAGGGAAAGTATAAAGAAGCCGAAGTATAAATACATTATTTTAAAGTAATTTGGTTCTGACTTCGGTTCCCGCCACGCTCATTCTTCTCGTTTCCCCTTTTTTGTCGGGTTGCAGGCCGAAGTATAAGAGGGAAAGTATAAAGAAGCCGAAGTAAAAATAAATTATTTTAAAATAATTTGGGTTCTGACTTCGGTTCCACCACGCCTCATCTTCTCATTTCCCTTTCTCGTCGGTTGGACCGCCGAAGTATAAGAGGGAAAGTAAAAGAAGCCGAAGTAAAAATAAATTATTTTAAAATAATTTGGTTCTGACTACGGTATCTCACACGCTTCATCCTTTTCATTTTCCTTTCTTGTCGGGTTGGAGGCCGAAGTATAGAGGAAAAGTATAAAGAAGCCGAAGTATAAATGAGTTAATTTAAAATAATTTCGTTCTGACTTCGGTTCCCGCCACGCCTCATTCTTCTTGTTTCCGCTTTCTTGTCGGGTTGCAGGCCGAAGTATAAATAAACTATTTTAAAATAATTTGGTTCTGACTTCGTTCTCACCACGCTTCATCTTTTCCCTTTCTTGTCGGGTTACAGGCCGAAGTATAAGAGGGAAGGTATGTATAAAAAAGCCGAAGTAAAAATAAATTATTTTAAAATAATTTAGTTTTGACTTCGGTTCCCGCCACGCCTCATTCTTCTCGTTTCCTCTTTCTTGTCGGTTGCAGGCCGAAGTATAAGAGGGAATGTATAAAGAAGCCGAAGTTTGAATAAATTATTTCAAAATAATTTGGTTCTGACTTCGGTTCCCACCACGCCTCATCTTCTCAATTCCCCTTTCTCGTCGGGTTGGAGGCCAAGTATTAGAGGAAAAGTATAAAGAAGCCGAAGTATAAATACATTATTTAAAGTAATTTGGTTCTGACTTCGGTTCCCGCCACGCCTCATTCTTCTCGTTTCCCTTTCTTGTCGGGTTGCAGGCCGAAGTATAGAGGGAAAGTATAAAGAAGCCGAAGTAAAAATAAATTATTTTAAAATAATTTGGTTCTGACTTCGGTTCTCACCACGCTTCATCCTTCATTTTCCCTTTCTTGTCGGGTTGCAGGCCGAAGTATAAGAGGGAAGGTATGTATAAAAAAGCCGAAGTAAAAATAAATTATTTTAAAATAATTAGTTTTGACTTCAGTTCCCGCCACGCCTCATTCTTCTCGTTTCCCCTTTCTTGTCGGGTTGCAGGCCGAAGTATAAGAGGGAATGTATAAAGAAGCCGAAGTTTAAATAAATTATTTCAAAATAATTTGGTTCTGACTTCGGTTCCCACCACGCCTCATTCTTCTCAATTCCCCTTTCTCGTCGGGTTGGAGGCAAGTATTAGAGGGAAAGTATAAAGAAGCCGAAGTATAAATACATTATTTAAAGTAATTTGGTTCTGACTTCGGTTCCCGCCACGCCTCATTCTTCTCGTTTCCCCTTTTTTGTCGGGTTGCAGGCCGAAGTATAAGAGGGGAAGTATAAAGAAGCCGAAATAAAAATAAATGATTTTAAAATAATTTGGTTCTGACTTCGGTTCCCACCACGCCTCATTCTTCTCATTTCCCTTTCTCGTCGGGTTGGACGCCGAAGTATAAGAGGGAAAGTATAAAGAAGCCGAAGTAAAAAAAAATTATTTTAAAATAATTTGGTTCTGACTTTGGTTCCCACCACGCCTCATTCTTCTCGTTCCCCCTTACTTGTCGGGTTGGAGCCGAAGTATATTGTCGGGTTGGAGGCCAAGTATTAGAGGGAAAGTATAAAGAAGCCGAAGTATAAATACATTATTTTAAAGTAAATTGGTTCTGACTTCGGTTCCCGCACGCTCATTCTACTCGTTTCCCCTTTCTTGTCGGGTTGCAGGCCGAAGTATAAGAGGGAAAGTATAAAGAAGCTGAAGTATAAATAAATTATTTTGAAATAATTTGGTTCTGACTTCGGTTCCCACCACGCCTCATTCTTCTCATTTCCCCTTTCTCGTCGGGTTGGACGCCGAAGTATAAGAGGGAAGATATAAAGAAGCCGAAGTATAAATAAGTTATTTTAAAATAAGTTGGTTCTGACTTCGGTTCCCACCACGCTCATTCTTCTCGTTCCCCCTTACTTGTCGGGTTGCAGGCCGAAGTATAAATAAATTATTTTAAAATAATTTGGTTCTGACTTCGGTTCTCTCCACGCTTCATCCTTCTCATTTTCCCTTTCTTGTCGGAATGGAGGCCGAAGTATAAGAGGGAATGTATAAAGAAGCCGAAGTATAAATAAGTTATTTTAAAATAAGTTGGTTCTGACTTCGGTTCCCACCACGCCTCATTCTTCTCGTTCCCCCTTACTTGTCGGGTTGCAGGCCGAAGTATAAATAAATTATTTAAAATAATTTGGTTCTGACTTCGGTTCTCTCCACGCTTCATCCTTCTCATTTTCCCTTTCTTGTCGGGTTGCAGGCCGAAGTATAAGAGGGAAGGTATGTATAAAAAAGCCGAAGTAAAAATAAATTATTTTAAAATAATTTAGTTTTGACTTCGGTTCCCGCCACGCCTCATTCTTCTCGTTTCCCCTTTCTTGTCGGGTTGCAGGCCGAAGTATAAGAGGGAATGTATAAAGAAGCCGAAGTTTAAATAAATTATTTCAAAATAATTTGGTTCTGACTTCGGTTCCCACCACGCCTCATTCTTCTCAATTCCCCTTTCTCGTCGGGTTGGAGGCCAAGTATTAGAGGGAAAGTATAAAGAAGCCGAAGTATAAATACATTATTTTAAAGTAATTTGGTTCTGACTTCGGTTCCCGCCACGCCTCATTCTTCTCGTTTCCCCTTTTTTGTCGGGTTGCAGGCCGAAGTATAAGAGGGAAAGTATAAAGAAGCCGAAGTAAAAATAAATTATTTTAAAATAATTTGGTTCTGACTTCGGTTCCCACCACGCCTCATTCTTCTCATTTCCCCTTTCTCGTCGGGTTGGACGCCGAAGTATAAGAGGGAAAGTATAAAGAAGCCGAAGTAAAAATAAATTATTTTAAAATAATTTGGTTCTGACTACGGTTCTCACCACGCTTCATCCTTTTCATTTTCCCTTTCTTGTCGGGTTGGAGGCCGAAGTATAAGAGGGAAAGTATAAAGAAGCCGAAGTATAAATGAGTTAATTTAAAATAATTTCGTTCTGACTTCGGTTCCCGCCACGCCTCATTCTTCTTGTTTCCGCTTTCTTGTCGGGTTGCAGGCCGAAGTATAAATAAACTATTTTAAAATAATTTGGTTCTGACTTCGGTTCTCACCACGCTTCATCCTTCTCATTTTCCCTTTCTTGTCGGGTTACAGGCCGAAGTATAAGAGGGAAGGTATGTATAAAAAAGCCGAAGTAAAAATAAATTATTTTAAAATAATTTAGTTTTGACTTCGGTTCCCGCCACGCCTCATTCTTCTCGTTTCCTCTTTCTTGTCGGGTTGCAGGCCGAAGTATAAGAGGGAATGTATAAAGAAGCCGAAGTTTGAATAAATTATTTCAAAATAATTTGGTTCTGACTTCGGTTCCCACCACGCCTCATTCTTCTCAATTCCCCTTTCTCGTCGGGTTGGAGGCCAAGTATTAGAGGAAAAGTATAAAGAAGCCGAAGTATAAATACATTATTTTAAAGTAATTTGGTTCTGACTTCGGTTCCCGCCACGCCTCATTCTTCTCGTTTCCCCTTTCTTGTCGGGTTGCAGGCCGAAGTATAAGAGGGAAAGTATAAAGAAGCCGAAGTAAAAATAAATTATTTTAAAATAATTTGGTTCTGACTTCGGTTCTCACCACGCTTCATCCTTCTCATTTTCCCTTTCTTGTCGGGTTGCAGGCCGAAGTATAAGAGGGAAGGTATGTATAAAAAAGCCGAAGTAAAAATAAATTATTTTAAAATAATTTAGTTTTGACTTCAGTTCCCGCCACGCCTCATTCTTCTCGTTTCCCCTTTCTTGTCGGGTTGCAGGCCGAAGTATAAGAGGGAATGTATAAAGAAGCCGAAGTTTAAATAAATTATTTCAAAATAATTTGGTTCTGACTTCGGTTCCCACCACGCCTCATTCTTCTCAATTCCCCTTTCTCGTCGGGTTGGAGGCCAAGTATTAGAGGGAAAGTATAAAGAAGCCGAAGTATAAATACATTATTTTAAAGTAATTTGGTTCTGACTTCGGTTCCCGCCACGCCTCATTCTTCTCGTTTCCCCTTTTTTGTCGGGTTGCAGGCCGAAGTATAAGAGGGGAAGTATAAAGAAGCCGAAGTAAAAATAAATTATTTTAAAATAATTTGGTTCTGACTTCGGTTCCCACCACGCCTCATTCTTCTCATTTCCCCTTTCTCGTCGGGTTGGACGCCGAAGTATAAGAGGGAAAGTATAAAGAAGCCGAAGTAAAAAAAAATTATTTTAAAATAATTTGGTTCTGACTTTGGTTCCCACCACGCCTCATTCTTCTCGTTCCCCCTTACTTGTCGGGTTGGAGGCCGAAGTATATTGTCGGGTTGGAGGCCAAGTATTAGAGGGAAAGTATAAAGAAGCCGAAGTATAAATACATTATTTTAAAGTAAATTGGTTCTGACTTCGGTTCCCGCCACGCCTCATTCTACTCGTTTCCCCTTTCTTGTCGGGTTGCAGGCCGAAGTATAAGAGGGAAAGTATAAAGAAGCTGAAGTATAAATAAATTATTTTGAAATAATTTGGTTCTGACTTCGGTTCCCACCACGCCTCATTCTTCTCATTTCCCCTTTCTCGTCGGGTTGGACGCCGAAGTATAAGAGGGAAGATATAAAGAAGCCGAAGTATAAATAAGTTATTTTAAAATAAGTTGGTTCTGACTTCGGTTCCCACCACGCCTCATTCTTCTCGTTCCCCCTTACTTGTCGGGTTGCAGGCCGAAGTATAAATAAATTATTTTAAAATAATTTGGTTCTGACTTCGGTTCTCTCCACGCTTCATCCTTCTCATTTTCCCTTTCTTGTCGGAATGGAGGCCGAAGTATAAGAGGGAATGTATAAAGAAGCCGAAGTTTAAATAAATTATTTCAAAATAATTTGGTTCTGATTTCGGTTCCCACCACGCCTCATTCTTCTCAATTCCCCTTTCTCGTCGGGTTGGAGGCCGAAGTATATTGTCGGGTTGGAGGCCAAGTATTAGAGGGAAAGTATAAAGAAGCCGAAGTATAAATACATTATTTAAAAGTAATTTGGTTCTGACTTCGGTTCCCGCCACGCCTCATTCTACTCGTTTCCCCTTTCTTGTTGGGTTGCAGGCCGAATTATAAGAGGGAAGGTATAAAGTAGCCGAAGTATAAATAAATTATTTTTAAACAATTCGGTTCTGACTTCGGTTCCCGCCACGCTTCATCCTTCTCATTTTCCCTTTTTTGTCGGGTTGGACGCCGAAGTATAAGAGGGAAGATATAAAGAAGCCGAAGTATAAATAAGTTGTTTTAAAATGAATTGGTTCTGACTTCGGTTCCCACCACGCCTCATTCTTCTCGTTCCCCCTTATTTGTCGGGTTGGAGGCCGAAGTATAATGTCGGGTTGGAGGACAAAGTATGAGAGGGAGAGTATAAAGAAGTCGAAGTATAAATAAGTTCTTTTAAAATAATTTGGTTCTGACTTCGGTTCCCGCCACGCCTTATTTTTCTTGTTTCCCCTTTCTTGTCGGGTTGCAGGCCGAAGTAGAAGAGGGAAAATATAAAGAAGCCGAAGTATAAATAAATTATTTTAAAATAATTTGGTTCTGACTTCGGTTCTCACCACGCTTCATCCTTCTCATTTTCCCTTTCTTGTCGGGTTGCAGGCCGAAGTATAAGAGGGAAGGTATGTATAAAAAGCCGAAGTAAAAATAAATTATTTTAAAATAATTTGGTTCTGACTTCGGTTCCCGCCACGCCTCATTTTTCTCGTTTCCCCTTTCTTGTCGGGTTGCAGGCCGAAGTATAAGAGGGAATGTATAAAGAAGCCGAAGTTTAAATAAATTATTTCAAAATTATTTGGTTCTGACTTCGGTTCCCACCACGCCTCATTCTTCTCAATTCCCCTTTCTCGTCGGGTTGGAGGCCGAAGTATATTGTCGGGTTGGAGGCCGAAGTATAAATAAGTTCTTTTAAAATAATTTGGTTCTGACTTCGGTTCCCGCCACGCCTTATTTTTCTTGTTTCCCCTTTCTTGTCGGGTTGCAGGCCGAAGTAGAAGAGGGAAAATATAAAGAAGCCGAAGTATAAATAAATTATTTTAAAATAATTTGGTTCTGACTTCGGTTCCCGCCACCCCTCATTTTTCTCGTTTCCCCTTTCTTGTCGGGTTGCAGGCCGAAGTATAAGAGGGAAGATATAAAGAAGCCGAAGTATAAATAAGTTATTTTAAAATAAATTGGTTCTGACTTCGGTTCCCACCACGCCTCATTCTTCTCGTTCCCCCTTACTTGTCGGGTTGCAGGCCGAAGTATAAATAAATTATTTTAAAATAATTTGGTTCTGACTTCGGTTCTCTCCACGCTCCATCCTTCTCATTTTCCCTTTCTTGTCGGAATGGAGGCCGAAGTATAAGAGGGAATGTATAAAGAAGCCGAAGTTTAAATAAATTATTTCAAAATAATTTGGTTCTGATTTCGGTTCCCACCACGCCTCATTCTTCTCAATTCCCCTTTCTCGTCGTGTTGGAGGCCGAAGTATATTGTCGGGTTGGAGGCCAAGTATTAGAGGGAAAGTATAAAGAAGCCGAAGTATAAATACATTATTTTAAAGTAATTTGGTTCTGACTTCGGTTCCCGCCACGCCTCATTCTACTCGTTTCCCCTTTCTTGTCGGGTTGCAGGCCGAAGTATAAGAGGGAAGGTATAAAGTAGCCGAAGTATAAATAAATTATTTTTAAACAATTCGGTTCTGACTTCGGTTCCCGCCACGCTTCATCCTTCTCATTTTCCCTTTTTTGTCGGGTTGGACGCCGAAGTATAAGAGGGAAGATATAAAGAAGCCGAAGTATAAATAAGTTGTTTTAAAATGAATTGGTTCTGACTTCGGTTCCCACCACGCCTCATTCTTCTCGTTCCCCCTTATTTGTCGGGTTGGAGGCCGAAGTATAATGTCGGGTTCGAGGACAAAGTATGAGAGGGAGAGTATAAAGAAGTCGAAGTATAAATAAGTTCTTTTAAAATAATTTGGTTCTGACTTCGGTTCCCGCCACGCCTTATTTTTCTTGTTTCCCCTTTCTTGTCGGGTTGCAGGCCGAAGTAGAAGAGGGAAAATATAAAGAAGCCGAAGTATAAATAAATTATTTTAAAATAATTTGGTTCTGACTTCGGTTCTCACCACGCTTCATCCTTCTCATTTTCCCTTTCTTGTCGGGTTGCAGGCCAAAGTATAAGAGGGAAGGTATGTATAAAAAGCCGAAGTAAAAATAAATTATTTTAAAATAATTTGGTTCTGACTTCGGTTCCCGCCACGCCTCATTTTTCTCGTTTCCCCTTTCTTGTCGGGTTGCAGGCCGAAGTATAAGAGGGAAAGTATAAAGAAGCTGAAGTATAAATAAATTATTTTGAAATAATTTGGTTCTGACTTCGGTTCCCACCACGCCTCATTCTTCTCATTTCCCCTTTCTCGTCGGGTTGGACGCCGAAGTATAAGAGGGAAGATATAAAGAAGCCGAAGTATAAATAAGTTATTTTAAAATAAATTGGTTCTGACTTCGGTTCCCACCACGCCTCATTCTTCTCGTTCCCCCTTACTTGTCGGGTTGCAGGCCGAAGTATAAATAAATTATTTTAAAATAATTTGGTTCTGACTTCGGTTCTCTCCACGCTTCATCCTTCTCATTTTCCCTTTCTGGTCGGAATGGAGGCCGAAGTATAAGAGGGAATGTATAAAGAAGCCGAAGTTTAAATAAATTATTTCAAAATAATTTGGTTCTGATTTCGGTTCCCACCACGCCTCATTCTTCTCAATTCCCCTTTCTCGTCGGGTTGGAGGCCGAAGTATATTGTCGGGTTGGAGGCCAAGTATTAGAGGGAAAGTATAAAGAAGCCGAAGTATAAATACATTATTTTAAAGTAATTTGGTTCTGACTTCGGTTCCCGCCACGCCTCATTCTACTCGTTTCCCCTTTCTTGTTGGGTTGCAGGCCGAATTATAAGAGGGAAGGTATAAAGTAGCCGAAGTATAAATAAATTATTTTTAAACAATTCGGTTCTGACTTCGGTTCCCGCCACGCTTCATCCTTCTCATTTTCCCTTTTTTGTCGGGTTGGACGCCGAAGTATAAGAGGGAAGATATAAAAAAGCCGAAGTATAAATAAGTTGTTTTAAAATGAATTGGTTCTGACTTCGGTTCCCACCACGCCTCATTCTTCTCGTTCCCCCTTATTTGTCGGGTTGGAGGCCGAAGTATAATGTCGGGTTGGAGGACAAAGTATGAGAGGGAGAGTATAAAGAAGTCGAAGTATAAATAAGTTCTTTTAAAATAATTTGGTTCTGACTTCGGTTCCCGCCACGCCTTATTTTTTTTGTTTCCCCTTTCTTGTCGGGTTGCAGCCGAAGTAGAAGAGGGAAAATATAAAGAAGCGAAGTATAAATAAATTATTTTAAAATAATTTTGGTTCTGACTTCGGTTCTCACCACGCTTCATCCTTCTCATTTTCCCTTTCTTGTCGGTTGCAGGCCGAAGTATAAGAGGGAAGGTTATGTATAAAAAGCCGAAGTAAAAATAAATTATTTTAAAAAAATTTGGTTCTGACTTCGGTTCCCGCCACGCCTCATTTTTCTCGTTTCCCCTTTCGTGTCGGTTGCAGGCCGAAGTATAAGAGGGAATGTATAAAGAAGCCGAAGTTTAAATAAATTATTTCAAAATTATTTGGTTCTGACTTCGGTTCCCACCACGCCTCATTCTTCTCAATTCCCTTTCTCGTCGGGTTGGAGGCCGAAGTATATTGTCGGGTTGGAGGCCAAGTATTAGAGGGAAAGTATAAAGAAGCCGAAGTAAAAATACATTATTTTAAAGTAATTTAGTTCTGACTTCGGTTCCCGCCACGCCTCATTCTACTCGTTTCCCCTTTCTTGTCGGGTTGCAGGCCGAAGTATAAGAGGGAAAGTATAAAGAAGCCGAAGTATAAATAAATTATTTTGAAATAATTTGGTTCTGACTTCGGTTCCACCACGCCTCATTCTTCTCATTTCCCCTTTCTCGTCGGGTTGGACGCCGAAGTATAAGAGGGAAGATATAAAGAAGCCGAAGTATAAATAAGTTATTTTAAAATAAATTGGTTCTGACTTCGGTTCCCACCACGCCTCATTCTTCTCGTTCCCCTTACTTGTCGGGTTGCAGGCCGAAGTATAAATAAATTATTTTAAAATAATTTGGTTCTGACTTCGGTTCTCTCCACGCTCCATCCTTCTCATTTTCTCTTCTTGTCGGAATGGAGGCCGAAGTATAAGAGGGAATGTATAAAGAAGCCGAAGTTTAAATAAATTATTTCAAAATAATTTGGTTCTGATTTCGGTTCCCACCACGCCTCATTCTTCTCAATTCCCCTTTCTCGTCGTGTTGGAGGCCGAAGTATATTGTCGGGTTGGAGGCCAAGTATTAGAGGGAAAGTATAAAGAAGCCGAAGTATAAATACATTATTTTAAAGTAATTTGGTTCTGACTTCGGTTCCCGCCACGCCTCATTCTACTCGTTTCCCCTTTCTTGTCGGGTTGCAGGCCGAAGTATAAGAGGGAAGGTATAAAGTAGCCGAAGTATAAATACATTATTTTTAAACAATTCGGTTCTGACTTCGGTTCCCGCACGCTTCATCCTTCTCATTTTCCCTTTTTTTGTCGGGTTGGACGCCGAAGTATAAGAGGGAAGATATAAAGAAGCCGAAGTATAAATAAGTTGTTTTAAAATGAATTGGTTCTGACTTCGGTTCCCACCACGCCTCATTCTTCTCGTTCCCCCTTATTTGTCGGGTTGGAGGCCGAAGTATAATGTCGGTTGGAGGACAAAGTATGAGAGGGAGAGTATAAAGAAGTCGAAGTATAAATAAGTTCTTTAAAATAATTTGGTTCTGACTTCGGTTCCGCCACGCCTTATTTTTCTTGTTTCCCCTTTCTTGTCGGGTTGCAGGCCGAAGTAGAAGAGGGAAAATATAAAGAAGCCGAAGTATAAATAAATTATTTTAAAATAATTTGGTTCTGACTTCGGTTCTCACCACGCTTCATCCTTCTCATTTTCCCTTTCTTGTCGGGTTGCAGGCCGAAGTATAAGAGGGAAGGTATGTATAAAAAGCCGAAGTAAAAATAAATTATTTTAAAATAATTTGGTTCTGACTTCGGTTCCCGCCACGCCTCATTTTTCTCGTTTCCCCTTTCTTGTCGGGTTGCAGGCCGAAGTATAAGAGGGAATGTATAAAGAAGCCGAAGTTTAAATAAATTATTTCAAAATTATTTGGTTCTGACTTCGGTTCCCACCACGCCTCATTCTTCTCAATTCCCCTTTCTCGTCGGGTTGGAGGCCGAAGTATATTGTCGGGTTGGAGGCCAAGTATTAGAGGGAAACTATAAAGAAGCCGAAGTATAAATACATTATTTTAAAGTAATTTGGTTCTGACTTCGGTTCCCGCCACGCCTCATTCTACTCGTTTCCCCATTCTTGTCGGGTTACAGGCCGTAGTATAAAAGGGAAGGTAGAAAGAAGCCGAAGTATAAATAAATTATTTTGAAATAATTTGGTTCTGATTTCGGTTCCCACCACGCCTCATTCTTCTCATTTCCCCTTTCTCGTCGGGTTGGACGCCGAAGTATAAGAGGGAAGATATAAAGAAGCCGAAGTATAAATAAGTTATTTTAAAATAAATTGGTTCTGACTTCGGTTCCCACCACGCCTCATTCTTCTCGTTCCCCTTTACTTGTCGGGTTGGAGGCCGAAGTATATTGTCGGGTTGGAGGCCGAAGTATAAATAAATTATTTTAAAATAATTTGGTTTTGACTTCGGTTCTTTCCACGCTTCATCCTTCTCATTTTCCCTTTCTTGTCGGGTTGGAGGCCGAACTATAGAGGGAAAGTATAAAGTAGCCGAAGTATAAATAAGTTAATTATAAGTATAAGAGGGAAAGTATAAAGAAGCTGAAGTATAAATAAATTATTTTGAAATAATTTGGTTCTGACTTCGGTTCCCACCACGCCTCATTCTTCTCATTTCCCTTTCTCGTCGGGTTGGACGCCGAAGTATAAGAGGGAAGATATAAAGAAGCCGAAGTATAAATAAGTTATTTTAAAATAAATTGGTCTGACTTCGGTTCCCACCACGCCTCATTCTTCTCGTTCCCCCTTACTTGTCGGTTGCAGGCCGAAGTATAAATAAATTATTTTAAAATAATTTGGTTCTGACTTCGGTTCTCTCCACGCTTCATCCTTCTCATTTTCCCTTTCTTGTCGGAATGGAGGCCGAAGTATAAGAGGAATGTATAAAGAAGCCGAAGTTTAAATAAATTATTTCAAAATAATTTGGTTCTGATTTCGGTTCCCACCACGCCTCATTCTTCTCAATTCCCCTTTCTCGTCGGGTGGAGGCCGAAGTATATTGTCGGGTTGGAGCCAAGTATTAGAGGGAAAGTATAAAGAAGCCGAAGTATAAATACATTATTTTAAAGTAATTTGGTTCTGACTTCGGTTCCCGCCACGCCTCATTCTACTCGTTTCCCCTTTCTTGTTGGGTTGCAGGCCGAATTATAAGAGGGAAGGTATAAAGTAGCCGAAGTATAAATAAATTATTTTTAAACAATTCGGTTCTGACTTCGGTTCCCGCCACGCTTCATCCTTCTCATTTTCCCTTTTTTGTCGGGTTGGACGCCGAAGTATAAGAGGGAAGATATAAAAAAGCCGAAGTATAAATAAGTTGTTTTAAAATGAATTGGTTCTGACTTCGGTTCCCACCACGCCTCATTCTTCTCGTTCCCCCTTATTTGTCGGGTTGGAGGCCGAAGTATAATGTCGGGTTGGAGGACAAAGTATGAGAGGAGAGTATAAAGAAGTCGAAGTAAAAATAAGTTCTTTTAAAATAATTTGGTTCTGACTTCGGTTCCCGCCACGCCTTATTTTTTTTGTTTCCCCTTTCTTGTCGGGTTGCAGGCCGAAGTAGAAGAGGGAAAATATAAAGAAGCCGAAGTATAAATAAATTATTTTAAAATAATTTGGTTCTGACTTCGGTTCTCACCACGCTTCATCCTTCTCATTTTCCCTTTCTTGTCGGGTTGCAGGCCGAAGTATAAGAGGAAGGTATGTATAAAAAGCCGAAGTAAAAATAAATTATTTTAAAATAATTTGGTTCTGACTTCGGTTCCCGCCACGCCTCATTTTTCTCGTTTCCCCTTTCTTGTCGGGTTGCAGGCCGAAGTATAAGAGGAATGTATAAAGAAGCCGAAGTTTAAATAAATTATTTCAAAATTATTTGGTTCTGACTTCGGTTCCCACCACGCCTCATTCTTCTCAATTCCCCTTTCTCGTCGGGTTGGAGGCCGAAGTATATTGTCGGGTTGGAGGCCAAGTATTAGAGGGAAAGTATAAAGAAGCCGAAGTAAAAATACATTATTTAAAGTAATTTGGTTCTGACTTCGGTTCCCGCCACGCCTCATTCTACTCGTTTCCCCTTTCTTGTCGGGTTGCAGGCCGAAGTATAAGAGGGAAAGTATAAAGAAGCCGAAGTATAAATAAATTATTTTGAAATAATTTGGTTCTGACTTCGGTTCCCACCACGCCTCATTCTTCTCATTTCCCCTTTCTCGTCGGTTGGACGCCGAAGTATAAGAGGGAAGATATAAAGAAGCCGAAGTATAAATAAGTTATTTTAAAATAATTGGTTCTGACTTCGGTTCCCACCACGCCTCATTCTTCTCGTTCCCCCTTACTTGTCGGGTTGCAGGCCGAAGTATAAATAAATTATTTTAAAATAATTTGGTTCTGACTTCGGTTCTCTCCACGCTTCATCCTTCTCATTTTCCCTTTCTTGTCGGAATGGAGGCCGAAGTATAGAGGGAATGTATAAAGAAGCCGAAGTTTAAATAAATTATTTCAAAATAATTTGGTTCTGATTTCGGTTCCCACCACGCCTCATTCTTCTCAATTCCCCTTTCTCGTCGGGTTGGAGGCCGAAGTATATTGTCGGGTTGGAGGCCAAGTATTAGAGGGAAAGTATAAAGAAGCCGAAGTATAAATACATTATTTTAAAGTAATTTGTTCTGACTTCGGTTCCCGCCACGCCTCATTCTACTCGTTTCCCCTTTCTGTTGGGTTGCAGGCCGAATTATAAGAGGGAAGGTATAAAGTAGCCGAAGTATAAATAAATTATTTTTAACAATTCGGTTCTGACTTCGGTTCCCGCCACGCTTCATCCTTCTCATTTTCCCTTTTTTGTCGGGTTGGACGCCGAAGTATAAGAGGGAAGATATAAAAAAGCCGAAGTATAAATAAGTTGTTTTAAAATGAATTGGTTCTGACTTCGGTTCCCACCACGCCTCATTCTTCTCGTTCCCCCTTATTTGTCGGGTTGGAGGCCGAAGTATAATGTCGGGTTGGAGGACAAAGTATGAGAGGGAGAGTATAAAGAAGTCGAAGTATAAATAAGTTCTTTTAAAATAATTTGGTTCTGACTTCGGTTCCCGCCACGCCTTATTTTTCTTGTTTCCCCTTTCTTGTCGGGTTGCAGGCCGAAGTAGAAGAGGGAAAATATAAAGAAGCCGAAGTATAAATAAATTTTTTTAAAATAATTTGGTTCTGACTTCGGTTCTCACCACGCTTCATCCTTCTCATTTTCCCTTTCTTGTCGGGTTGCAGGCCGAAGTATAAGAGGGAAGGTATGTATAAAAAGCCGAAGTAAAAATAAATTATTTTAAAATAATTTGGTTCTGACTTCGGTTCCCGCCACGCCTCATTTTTCTCGTTTCCCCTTTCTTGTCGGGTTGCAGGCCGAAGTATAAGAGGGAATGTATAAAGAAGCCGAAGTTTAAATAAATTATTTCAAAATTATTTGGTTCTGACTTCGGTTCCCACCACGCCTCATTCTTCTCAATTCCCCTTTCTCGTCGGGTTGGAGGCCGAAGTATATTGTCGGGTTGGAGGCCAAGTATTAGAGGGAAACTATAAAGAAGCCGAAGTATAAATACATTATTTTAAAGTAATTTGGTTCTGACTTCGGTTCCCGCCACGCCTCATTCTACTCGTTTCCCCATTCTTGTCGGGTTACAGGCCGTAGTATAAAAGGGAAGGTATAAAGAAGCCGAAGTATAAATAAGATATTTTGAAATAATTTGGTTCTGATTTCGGTTCCCACCACGCCTCATTCTTCTCATTTCCCCTTTCTCGTCGGGTTGGACGCCGAAGTATAAGAGGGAAGATATAAAGAAGCCGAAGTATAAATAAGTTATTTTAAAATAAATTGGTTCTGACTTCGGTTCCCACCACGCCTCATTCTTCTCGTTCCCCTTTACTTGTCGGGTTGGAGGCCGAAGTATATTGTCGGGTTGGAGGCCGAAGTATAAATAAATTATTTTAAAATAATTTGGTTTTGACTTCGGTTCTTTCCACGCTTCATCCTTCTCATTTTCCCTTTCTTGTCGGGTTGGAGGCCGAACTATAAGAGGGAAAGTATAAAGTAGCCGAAGTATAAATAAGTTAATTTAAAATAATTTGGTTCTGACTTCGGTTCCCGCCACGCCTCATTCTTCTTGTTTCCCCTTTCTTGTCGGGTTGCAGGCCGAAGTAAAAGAGGAAAGGTATAAAGAAGCCGAAGTATAAATAAATGATTTTAAAAAAATTCGGTTCTGACTTCGGTTCTCACCACGCTTCATCCTTCTCATTTTCCCTTTCTTGTCGGGTTGCAGGCCGAAGTATAAGAGGGAAGGTATAAAAAAGACGAAGTAAAAATAAATTATTTTAAAATAATTTGGTTCTGACTTCGGTTCCTGCCACGCCTCATTCTTCTCGTTTTCCCTTTCTTGTCGGGTTGCAGGCCGAAGTATAAGAGGAAAGGTATAAAGAAGCCGAAGTATAAATAAATTATTTTAAAATAATTTGGTTCTGACTTCGGTTCCCGCCACGCCTCATTCTTCTCGTTTTCCCTTTCTTGTCGGGTTGCAAGCCGAAGTAAAAGAGGGAACGTATAAAGAAGCCGAAGTAGAAATAAATTATTTTAAAATAATTTGGTTCTGACTTCGGTTCCCACCACGCCTCATTTTTTCTCAATTCCCCTTTCTCGTCGGGTTGGAGGCCGAAGTATATTGTCGGGTTGGAGGCCAAGTATTAGAGGGAAAGTATGAAGAAGCCGAAGTATAAATAAATTATTTTAAAGTAATTTGGTTCTGACTTGGGTTCCCGCCACGCCTCATTCTTCTCGTTTCCCCTTTCTTGTCGGGTTGCAGGCCGAAGTATAAGAGGGAAAGTATAAAGAAGCCGAAGTAAAAATAAATTATTTTAAAATAATTTGGTTCTGACTTCGGTTCCCACCACGCCTCATCTTCTCATTTCCCCTTTCTCGTCGGGTTGGACGCCGAAGTATAAGAGGGAAAGTATAAAGAAGCCGAAGTAAAAATAAATTAGTTTAAAATAATTTGGTTCTGACTTTGGTTCCCACCACGCCTCATTCTTATCGTTCCCCCTTACTTGTCGGGTTGGAGGCCGAAGTATATTGTCGGGTTGGAGGCCGAAGTATAAATAAATTATTTTAAAATAATTTGGTTCTGACTTCGGTTCTCACCACGCTTCATCCTTCTCATTTTCCCTTTCTTGTCGGGTTAGAGGCCGAAGTATAAGAGGGAAAGTATAAAGAAGCCGAAGTATAAATAAGTTAATTTAAAATAATTTCGTTCTGACTTCGGTTCCCGCCACGCCTCATTCTTCTTGTTTCCGCTTTCTTGTCGGTATAAAGAAGCCGAAGTAAAAATAAATTATTTTAAAATAATTTGGTTCTGACTTCGGTTCCCACCACGCCTCATTCTTCTCATTTCCCCTTCTCGTCGGGTTGGACGCCGAAGTATAAGAGGGAAAGTATAAAGAAGCCGAAGTAAAAATAAATTAGTTTAAAATAATTTGGTTCTGACTTTGGTTCCCACCACGCCTCATTCTTCTCGTTCCCCTTACTTGTCGGGTTGGAGGCCGAAGTATATTGTCGGGTTGGAGGCCGAAGTATAAATAAATTATTTTAAAATAATTTGGTTCTGACTTCGGTTCTCACCACGCTTCATCCTTCTCATTTTCCCTTTCTTGTCGGGTTGGAGGCCGAAGTATAAGAGGGAAAGTATAAAGAAGCCGAAGTATAAATAAGTTAATTTAAAATAATTTCGTTCTGACTTCGGTTCCCGCCACGCCTCATTCTTCTTGTTTCCGCTTTCTTGTCGGGTTGCAGGCCGAAGTAAAAGAGGGAAGGTATAAAGAAGCCGAAGTATATATAAATTATTTTAAAATAATTCGGTTCTGACTTCGGTTCTCACAACGCTTCATCCTTCTCATTTTCCCTTTCTTGTCGGGTTGCAGGCCGAAGTATAAGAGGGAAGGTATGTATAAAAAAGCCGAAGTAAAAATAAATTATTTTAAAATAATTTAGTTTTGACTTCGGTTCCCGCCACGCCTCATTCTTCTCGTTTCCCCTTTCTTGTCGGGTTGCAGGCCGAAGTATAAGAGGGAATGTATAAAGAAGCCGAAGTTTAAATAAATTATTTCAAAATAATTTGGTTCTGACTTCGGTTCCCACCACGCCTCATTCTTCTCAATTCCCCTTTCTCGTCGGGTTGGAGGCCAAGTATTAGAGGGAAAGTATAAAGAAGCCGAAGTATAAATACATTATTTTAAAGTAATTTGGTTCTGACTTCGGTTCCCGCCACGCCTCATTCTTCTCGTTTCCCCTTTTTTGTCGGGTTGCAGGCCGAAGTATAAGAGGGAAAGTATAAAGAAGCCGAAGTAAAAATAAATTATTTTAAAATAATTTGGTTCTGACTTCGGTTCCCACCACGCCTCATTCTTCTTATTTCCCCTTTCTTGTCGGGTTGGACGCCGAAGTATATTGTCGGGTTGGAGGCCGAAGTATAAATAAATTATTTTAAAATAATTTGGTTCTGACTTCGGTTCTCACCACGCTTCATCCTTCTCATTTTCCCTTTCTTGTCGGGTTGGAGGCCGAAGTATAAGAGGGAAAGTATAAAGAAGCCGAAGTATAAATAAGTTAATTTAAAATAATTTCGTTCTGACTTCGGTTCCCGCCACGCCTCATTCTTCTTGTTTCCGATTTCTTGTCGGGTTGCAGGCCGAAGTAAAAGAGGGAAGGTATAAAGAAGCCGAAGTATAGATAAATTATTTTAAAATAATTCGGTTCTGACTTCGGTTCTCACCACGCTTCATCCTTCTCATTTTCCCTTTCTTGTCGGGTTGCAGGCCGAAGTATAAGAGGGAAGGTATGTATAAAAAAGCCGAAGTAAAAAATAAATTATTTTAAAATAATTTAGTTTTGAATTCGGTTCCCGCCACGCCTCATTCTTCTCGTTTCCCCTTTCTTGTCGGGTTGCAGGCCGAAGTATAAGAGGGAATGTATAAAGAAGCCGAAGTTTAAATAAAGTATTTCAAAATATTTTGGTTCTGACTTCGGTTCCCACCACGCCTCATTCTTCTCAATTCCCCTTTCTCGTCGGGTTGGAGGCCAAGTATTAGAGGGAAAGTATAAAGAAGCCGAAGTATAAATACATTATTTTAAAGTAATTTGGTTCTGACTTCGGTTCCCGCCACGCCTCCTTCTTCTCGTTTCCCCTTTTTTGTCGGGTTGCAGGCCGAAGTATAAGAGGAAAGTATAAAGAAGCCGAAGTAAAAATAAATTATTTTAAAATAATTTGGTTCTGACTTCGGTTCCCACCACGCCTCATTCTTCTCTTTTCCCCTTTCTCGTCGGGTTGGACGCCGAAGTATAAGAGGGAAAGTATAAAGAAGCCGAAGTAAAAATAAATTATTTTAAAATAATTTGGTTCTGACTTTGGTTCCCACCACGCCTCATTCTTCTCGTTCCCCCCTTACTTGTCGGGTTGGAGGCCGAAGTATAAATAGAACTATTTTAAAATAATTTGGTTCTGACTTCGGTTCCCGCCACGCCTCATTCTTCTCGTTTCCCCTTTTTTGTCGGGTTGCAGGCCGAAGTATAAGAGGGAATGTATAAAGAAGCCGAAGTTTAAATAAATTATTTCAAAATAATTTGGTTCTGACTTCGGTTCCCACCACGCCTCATTCTTCTCAATTCCCCTTTCTCGTCGGGTTGGAGGCCAAGTATTAGAGGGAAAGTATAAAGAAGCCGAAGTATAAATACATTATTTTAAAGTAATTTGGTTCTGACTTCGGTTCCCGCCACGCCTCATTCTTCTCGTTTCCCCTTTTTTGTCGGGTTGCAGGCCGAAGTATAAGAGGGAAAGTATAAAGAAGCCGAAGTAAAAATAAATTATTTTAAAATAATTTGGTTCTGACTTCGGTTCCCACCACGCCTCATTCTTCTCATTTCCCCTTTCTCGTCGGGTTGGACGCCGAAGTATAAGAGGGAAAGTATAAAGAAGCCGAAGTAAAAATAAATTATTTTAAAATAATTTGGTTCTGACTTCGGTTCTCACCACGCTTCATTCCTTCTCATTTTCCCTTTCTTGTCGGGTTGGAGGCCGAAGTATAAGAGGGAAAGTATAAAGGAGCCGAAGTATAAATAAGTTAATTTAAAATAATTTCGTTCTGACTTCGGTTCCCGCCACGCTTCATCCTTCTCATTTTCCCTTTCTTGTCGGGTTGGACGCCGAAGTATAAGAGGGAAAGTATAAAGAAGCCGAAGTAAAAATAAATTAGTTTAAAATAATTTGGTTCTGACTTTGGTTCCCACCACGCCTCATTCTTCTCGTTCCCCCCTTACTTGTCGGGTTGGAGGCCGAAGTATATTGTCGGGTTGGAGGCCGAAGTATAAATAAATTATTTTAAAATAATTTGGTTCTGACTTCGGTTCTCACCACGCTTCATCCTTCTCATTTTCCCTTTCTTTTCGGGTTGGAGGCCGAAGTATAAGAGGGAAAGTATAAAGAAGCCGAAGTATAAATAAGTTAATTTAAAATAATTTCGTTCTGACTTCGGTTCCCGCCACGCCTCATTCTTCTTGTTTCCGATTTCTTGTCGGGTTGCAGGCCGAAGTAAAAGAGGGAAGGTATAAAGAAGCCGAAGTATAGATAAATTATTTTAAAATAATTCGGTTCTGACTTCGGTTCTCACCACGCTTCATCCTTCTCATTTTCCCTTTCTTGTCGGGTTGCAGGCCGAAGTATAAGAGGGAAGGTATGTATAAAAAAGCCGAAGTAAAAATAAATTGTTTTAAAATAATTTAGTTTTGACTTCGGTTCCCGCCACGCCTCATTCTTCTCGTTTCCCCTTTCTTGTCGGGTTGCAGGCCGAAGTATAAGAGGGAATGTATAAAGAAGCCGAAGTTTAAATAAAGTATTTCAAAATATTTTGGTTCTGACTTCGGTTCCCGCCACGCCTCATTCTTCTCGTTTCCCCTTTCTTGTCGGGTTGCAGGCCGAAGTATAAGAGGGAATGTATAAAGAAGCCGAAGTTTAAATAAATTAATTCAAAATAATTTGGTTCTGACTTCGGTTCCCACCACGCCTCATTCTTCTCAATTCCCCTTTCTCGTCGGGTTGGAGGCCAAGTATTAGAGGAAAAGTATAAAGAAGCCGAAGTATAAATACATTATTTTAAAGTAATTTGGTTCTGACTTCGGTTCCCGCCACGCCTCATTCTTCTCGTTTCCCCTTTCTTGTCGGGTTGCAGGCCGAAGTATAAGAGGGAAAGTATAAAGAAGCCGAAGTAAAAATAAATTATTTTAAAATAATTTGGTTCTGACTTCGGTTCTCACCACGCCTCATTCTTCTCAATTCCCCTTTCTCGTCGGGTTGGAGGCCGAATAATATTGTCGGGTTGGAGGCCGAAGTATAAATAAATTATTGTAAAATAATTTGGTTTTGACTTCGGTTCTCTCCACGCTTCATCCTTCTCATTTTCCCTTCTTGTCGGGTTGGAGGCCGAACTATAAGAGGGAAAGTATAAAGAAGCCGAAGTATAAATAAGTTAATTTAAAATAATTTGGTTCTGACTTCGGTTCCCGCCACGCCTCATTCTTCTTGTTTCCCCTTTCTTGTCGGGTTGCAGGCCGAAGTAAAAGAGGAATGTATAAAGAAGCCGAAGTATAAATAAATGATTTTAAAATAATTCGGTTCTGACTTCGGTTCTCACCACGCTTCATCCTTCTCATTTTCCCTTTCTTGTCGGGTTGGACGCCGAAGTATAAGAGGGAAAGTATAAAGAAGCCGAAGTAAAAATAAATTATTGAAAAATAATTTGGTTCTGACTTTGGTTCCCACCACGCCTCATTCTTCTCGTTCCCCCTTACTTGTCGGGTTGGAGGCCGAAGTATATTGTCGGGTTGGAGGCCGAAGTATAAATAAATTATTTTAAAATAATTTGGTTCTGACTTCGGTTCTCACCACGCTTCATCCTTCTCATTTTCCCTTTCTTGTCGGGTTGGAGGCCGAAGTATAAGAGGGAAAGTATAAAGAAGCCGAAGTATATAGTAAGTTAATTAAATAATTTCGTTCTGACTTCGGTTCTCACCACGCTTTATCCTTCTCATTTTCCCTTTCTTGTCGGGTTGCAGGCCGAAGTATAAGAGGGAAGGTATGTACTAAAAAGCCGAAGTAAAAATAAATTATTTTAAAATAATTTAGTTTTTGACTTCGGTTCCCGCCACGCCTCATTCTTCTCGTTTCCCCTTTCTTGTCGGTTGCAGGCCGAAGTATAAGAGGGAATGTATAAAGAAGCCGAAGTTTAAATAAATTATTTCAAAATAATTTGGTTCTGACTTCGGTTTCCACCACGCCTCATTCTTCTCAATTCCTCTTTCTCGTCGGGTTGGAGGCCAAGTATTAGAGGGAAAGTATAAAGAAGCCGAAGTATAAATACATTATTTTAAAGTAATTTGGTTCTGACTTCGGTTCCCGCCACGCCTCATTCTTCTCATTTCCCCTTTCTCGTCGGGGTTGGACGCCGAAGTATAAGAGGGAAAGTATAAAGAAGCCGAAGTAAAAATAAATTATTTTAAAATAATTTGGTTCTGACTTCGGTTCCCACCACGCCTCATTCTTCTCATTTCCCCTTTCTCGTCGGGTTGGACGCCGAAGTATAAGAGGGAAAGTATAAAGAAGCCGAAGTAAAAATAAATTATTTTAAAATAATTTGGTTCTGACTTTGGTTCCCACCACGCCTCATTCTTCTCGTTCCCCCTTACTTGTCGTGTTGGAGGCCGAAGTATGAGAGGGAATGTATAAAGAAGCCGAAGTTTAATAATTTTTTTCAAAATAATTTGGTTCTGACTTCGGTTCCCACCACGCCTCATTCTTCTCAATTCCCCTTTCTCGTCGGGTTGTGAGGCCAAGTATTAGAGGAAAAGTATAAAGAAGCCGAAGTATAAATACATTATTTTAAAGTAATTTGGTTCTGACTTCGGTTCCCGCCACGCCTCATTCTTCTCGTTTCCCCTTTCTTGTCGGGTTGCAGGCCGAAGTATAAGAGGGAAAGTATAAAGAAGCCGAAGTAAAAATAAATTATTTTAAAATAATTTGGTTCTGACTTCGGTTCTCACCACGCTTCATCCTTCTCATTTTCCCTTTCTTGTCGGGTTGCAGGCCGAAGTATAAGAGGGAAGGTATGTATATAAAAAGCCGAAGTAAAAATAAATTATTTTAAAATAATTTAGTTTTGACTTCAGTTCCCGCCACGCCTCATTCTTCTCGTTTCCCCTTTCTTGTCGGGTTGCAGGCCGAAGTATAAGAGGGAATGTATAAAGAAGCCGAAGTTTAAATAAATTATTTCAAAATAATTTAGTTTTGACTTCGGTTCCCGCCACGCCTCATTCTTCTCGTTTCCCCTTTCTTGTCGGGTTGCAGGCCGAAGTATAATGAGGGAATGTATAAAGAAGCCGAAGTTTAAATAAATTATTTCAAAATAATTTGGTTCTGACTTCGGTTTCCACCACGCCTCATTCTTCTCAATTCCCCTTTCTCGTCGGGTTGGAGGCCAAGTATTAGAGGGAAAAGTATAAAGAAGCCGAAGTATAAATACATTATTTTAAAGTAATTTGGTTCTGACTTCGGTTCCCGCCACGCCTCATTCTTCTCATTTCCCCTTTCTCGTCGGGTTGGACGCCGAAGTATAAGAGGGAAAGTATAAAGAAGCCGAAGTAAAAATAAATTAGTTTAAAATAATTTGGTTCTGACTTTTGGTTCCCACCACGCCTCATTCTTCTCGTTCCCCCTTACTTGTCGGGTTGGAGGCCGAAGTATATTGTCGGGTTGGAGGCCGAAGTATAAATAAATTATTTTAAAATAATTTGGTTCTGACTTCGGTTCTCACCACGCTTCATCCTTCTCATTTTCCCTTTCTTGTCGGGTTGGAGGCCGAAGTATAAGAGGGAAAGTATAAAGAAGCCGAAGTATAAATAAGTTAATTTAAAATAATTTTGTTCTGACTTCGGTTCCCGCCACGCCTCATTCTTCTTGTTTCCGATTTCTTGTCGGGTTGCAGGCCGAAGTAAAAGAGGGAAGGTATAAAGAAGCCGAAGTATAGATAAATTATTTTAAAATAATTCGGTTCTGACTTCGGTTCTCACCACGCTTCATCCTTCTCATTTTCCCTTTCTTGTCGGGTTGCAGGCCGAAGTATAAGAGGGAAGGTATGTATAAAAAAGCCGAAGTAAAAATAAATTATTTTAAAATAATTTAGTTTTGACTTCGGTTCCCGCCACGCCTCATTCTTCTCGTTTCCCCTTTCTTGTCGGGTTGCAGGCCGAAGTATAAGAGGGAAAGTATAAAGAAGCCGAAGTAAAAATAAATTATTTTAAAATAATTTGGTTCTGACTTCGGTTCTCACCACGCTTCATCCTTCTCATTTTCCCTTTCTTGTCGGGGTTGGAGGCCGAAGTATAAGAGGGAAAGTATAAAGAAGCCGAAGTATAAATAAGTTAATTTAAAATAATTTTGTTCTGACTTCGGTTCCCACCACGCCTCGTTCTTCTCAATTCCCCTTTCTCGTCGGGTTGGAGGCCAAGTATTAGAGGGGAAAGTATAAAGAAGCCGAAGTATAAATACATTATTTTAAAGTAATTTGGTTCTGACTTCGGTTCCCGCCACGCCTCATTCTTCTCGTTTCCCCTTTTTTGTCGGGTTGCAGGCCGAAGTATAAGAGGGAAAGTATAAAGAAGCCGAAGTAAAAATAAATTATATTTAAAATAATTTGGTTCTGACTTCGGTTCCCACCACGCCTCATTCTTCTCATTTCCCCTTTCTCGTCGGGTTTGGACGCCGAAGTATAAGAGGGAAAGTATAAAGAAGCCGAAGTAAAAATAAATTATTTTAAAATAATTTGGTTCTGACTTTGGTTCCCACCACGCCTCATTCTTCTCGTTCCCCCTTACTTGTCGTGTTGGAGGCCGAAGTATGAGAGGGGAATGTATAAAGAAGCCGAAGTTTAAATAAATTTTTTCAAAATAATTTGGTTCTGACTTCGGTTCCCACCACGCCTCATTCTTCTCAATTCCCCTTTCTCGTCGGGTTGGAGGCCAAGTATTAGAGGAAAAGTATAAAGAAGCCGAAGTATAAATACATTATTTAAAGTAATTTGGTTCTGACTTCGGTTCCCGCCACGCCTCATTCTTCTCGTTTCCCCTTTCTTGTCGGGTTGCAGGCCGAAGTATAAGAGGGAAAGTATAAAGAAGCCGAAGTAAAAATAAATTATTTTAAAATAATTTGGTTCTGACTTCGGTTCTCACCACGCTTCATCCTTCTCATTTTCCCTATCTTGTCGGGTTGCAGCCGAAGTATAAGAGGGAAGGTATGTATAAAAAAGCCGAAGTAAAAATAAATTATTTTAAAATAATTTAGTTTTGACTTCAGTTCCCGCCACGCCTCATTCTTCTCGTTTCCCCTTTCTTGTCGGGTTGCAGGCCGAAGTATAAGAGGAATGTATAAAGAAGCCAAAGTTAAAATAAATTATTTCAAAATAATTTGGTTCTGACTTCGGTTCCCACCACGCCTCATTCTTCTCAATTCCCCTTTCTCGTCGGGTTGGAGGCCAAGTATTAGAGGGAAAGTATAAAGAAGCCGAAGTATAAATACATTATTTTAAAGTAATTTGGTTCTGACTTCGGTTCCCGCCACGCCTCATTCTTCTCGTTTCCCCTTTCTTGTCGGGTTGCAGGCCGAAGTATAAGAGGGAAAGTATAAAGAAGCCGAAGTAAAAATAAATTATTTTAAAATAATTTGGTTCTGACTTCGGTTCTCACCACGCTTCATCCTTCTCATTTTCCCTTTCTTGTCGGGTTGCAGGCCGAAGTATAAGAGGGAAAGTATAAAGAAGCCGAAGTAAAAATAAATTATTTTAAAATAATTTGGTTCTGACTTTGGTTCCCACCACGCCTCATTCTTCTCGTTCCCCCTTACTTGTTGGGTTGGAGGCCGAAGTATATTGTCGGGTTGGAGGCCGAAGTATAAAGAAATTATTGTAAAATAATTTGGTTTTGACTTCGGTTCTCTCCACGCTTCATCCTTCTCATTTTCCCTTTCTTGTCGGGCTGGAGGCCGAACTATAAGAGGAAAGTAAAAAGAAGCCGAAGTATAAATAAGTTAATTTAAAATAATTTTGTTCTGACTTCGGTTCCCGCCACGCCTCATTCTTCTTGTTTCCCCTTTCTTGTCGGGTTGCAGGCCGAAGTAAAAGAGGGAAGGTATAAAGAAGCCGAAGTATAAATAAATGATTTTAAAATAATTCGGTTCTGACTTCGGTTCTCACCACGCGCTTCATCCTTCTCATTTTCCCTTTCTTGTCGGGTTGGACGCCGAAGTATAAGAGGGAAAGTATAAAGAAGCCGAAGTAAAAATAAATTATTTAAAATAATTTGGTTCTGACTTTGGTTCCCACCACGCCTCATTCTTCTCGTTCCCCCTTACTTGTCGGGTTGGAGGCCGAAGTATATTGTCGGGTTGGAGGCCGAAGTATAAATAAATTATTTTAAAATAATTTGGTTCTGACTTCGGTTCCCGCCACGCCTCATTCTTCTCGTTTCCCCTTTCTTGTCGGTTGCAGGCCGAAGTATAAGAGGGAATGTATAAAGAAGCCGAAGTTTAAATAAATTATTTCAAAATAATTTGGTTCTGACTTCGGTTTCCACCACGCCTCATTCTTCTCAATTCCCCTTTCTCGTCGGGTTGGAGGCCAAGTATTAAAGGGAAAGTATAAAGAAGCCGAAGTATAAATACATTATTTTAAAGTAATTTGGTTCTGACTTCGGTTCCCGCCACGCCTCATTCTTCTTGTTTCCCCTTTCTTGTCGGGTTGCAGGCCGAAGTATAAGAGGGAAAGTATAAAGAAGCCGAAGTAAAAATAAATTATTTTAAAATAATTTGGTTCTGTCTTCGGTTCCCACCACGCCTCATTCTTCTCATTTCCCCTTTCTCGTCGGGTTGGACGCCGAAGTATAAGAGGGAAAGTATAAAGAAGCCGAAGTAAAAATAAATTATTTTAAAATAATTTGGTTCTGACTTTGGTTCCCACCACGCCTCATTCTTCTCGTTCCCCCTTACTTGTCGGGTTGGAGGCCGAAGTATATTGTCGGGTTGGAGGCCGAAGTATAAATAAATTATTTTAAAATAATTTGGTTCTGACTTCGGTTCTCACCACGCTTCATCCTTCTCATTTTCCCTTTCTTGTCGGGTTGGAGGCCGAAGTATAAGAGGGAAAGTATAAAGAAGCCGAAGTATAAATAAGTTAATTTAAAATAATTTCGTTCTGACTTCGGTTCCCGCCACGCCTCATTCTTCTTGTTTCCGCTTTCTTGTCGGGTTGCAGGCCGAAGTAAAAGAGGGAAGGTATAAAGAAGCCGAAGTATAGATAAATTATTTTAAAATAATTCGGTTCTGACTTCGGTTCTCACCACGCTTCATCCTTCTCATTTTCCCTTTCTTGTCGGGTTGCAGGCCGAAGTATAAGAGGGAAGGTATGTATAAAAAAGCCGAAGTAAAAATAAATTATTTAAAATAATTTAGTTTTGACTTCGGTTCCCGCCACGCCTTATTCTTCTCGTTTCCCCTTTCTTGTCGGGTTGCAGGCCGAAGTATAAAGAGGGAATGTATAAAGAAGCCGAAGTTTAAATAAATTATTTCAAAATAATTTGGTTCTGACTTCGGTTCCCACCACGCCTCATTCTTCTCAATTCCCCTTTCTCGTCGGGTTGGAGGCCAAGTATTAGAGGGAAAGTATAAAGAAGCCGAAGTATAAATACATTATTTTAAAGTAATTTGGTTCTGACTTCGGTTCCCGCCACGCCTCATTCTACTCGTTTCCCCTTTCTTGTCGGGTTGCAGGCCAAAGTATAAAAGGAAAGGTATAAAGAAGCCGAAGTATAAATAAATTATTTTGAAAAAAATTTGGTTCTGACTGCGGTTCCCACCACGCCTCATTCTTCTCATTTCCCCTTTCTCGTCGGTTGGACGCCGAAGTATAAGAGGGAAGATATAAAGAAGCCGAAGTATAAATAATTTTTTTTTATAAATAAATTGGTTCTGACTTCGGTTCCCACCACGCCTCATTCTTCTCGTTCCCCTTACTTGTCGGGTTGGAGGCCGAAGTATATTGTCGGGTTGGAGGCCGAAGTATAAATAAATTATTGTAAAATAATTTGGTTTTGACTTCGGTTCTCTCCACGCTTCATCCTTCTCATTTTCCCTTTCTTGTCGGGTTGGAGGCCGAACTATAAGAGGGAAAGTATAAAGAAGCCGAAGTATAAATAAGTTAATTTAAAATAATTTGGTTTTGACTTCGGTTCCCGCCACGCCTCATTCTTCTTGTTTCCCCTTTCTTGTCGGGTTGCAGGCCGAAGTAAAAGAGGGAAGGTATAAAGAAGCCGAAGTATAAATAAATGATTTTAAAATAATTCCGTTCTGACTTCGGTTCTCACCACGCTTCATCCTTCTCATTTTCCCTTTCTTGTCGGGTTGCAGGCCGGAGTATAAGAGGGAAGGTATAAAAAAGACGAAGTAAAAATAAATTATTTTAAAATAATTTGGTTCTGACTTCGGTTCCCGCCACGCCTCATTCTTCTCGTTTCCCCTTTCTTGTCGGGTTGCAGGCCGGAGTATAAGAGGGAATGTATAAAGAATCCGAAGTTTAAATAAATTATTTCAAAATAATTTGGTTCTGATTTCGGTTCCCACCACGCCTCATTCTTCTCAATTCCCCTTTCTCGTCGGGTTGGAGGCCGAAGTATATTGTCGGGTTGGAGGCCAAGTATTAGAGAGAAAGTATAAAGAAGCCGAAGTATAAATACAATATTTTAAAGTAATTTGGTTCTGACTTCGGTTCCCGCCACGCCTCATTTTACTCGTTTCCCCTTTCTTGTCGGGTTGCAGGCCGAAGTATAAGAGGGATGGTATAAAGTAGCCGAAGTATAAATAAATTATTTTTAAACAATTCGGTTCTGACTTCGGTTCCCGCCACGCTTCATCCTTCTCATTTTCCCTTTCTTGTCGGGTTGGACGCCGAAGTATAAGAGGGAAGATATAAAGAAGCCGAAGTATAAATAAGTTGTTTTAAAATAAATTGGTTCTGACTTCGGTTCCCACCACGCCTCATTTTTCTCGTTCCCCCTTATTTGTCGGGTTGGAGGCCGAAGTATAATGTCGGGTTGGAGGACAAAGTATGAGAGGGAGAGTATAAAGAAGTCGAAGTATAAATAAGTTATTTTAAAATAATTTGGTTCTGACTTCGGTTCCCGCCACGCCTTTTTTTTCTTGTTTCCCCTTTCTTGTCGGGTTGCAGGCCGAAGTATAAGAGGGAAGATATAAAGAAGCCGAAGTATAAATAATTTTAAAATAATTTGGTTCTGACTTCGGTTCCCGCCACGCCTCATTCTTCTTGTTTCCCCTTTCTTGTCGGGTTGGAGGCCGAAGTATAATGTCGGGTTGGAGGACAAAGTATGAGAGGGAGAGTATAAAGAAGTCGAAGTATAAATAAGTTATTTTAAAATAATTTGGTTCTGACTTCGGTTCCCGCCACGCCTTATTTTTCTTGTTTCCCCTTTCTTGTCGGGTTGCAGGCCGAAGTAGAAGAGGGAAGGTATAAAGAAGCCGAAGTATAAATAAGTTGTTTTAAAATAAATTGGTTCTGACTTCGGTTCCCACCACGCCTCATTTTTCTCGTTCCCTCTTATTTGTCGGGTTGGAGGCCGAAGTATAATGTCGGGTTGGAGGACAAAGTATGAGAGGGAGAGTATAAAGAAGTCGAAGTATAAATTAGTTATTTTAAAATAATTTGGTTCTGACTTCGGTTCCCGCCACGCCTTATTTTTCTTGTTTCCCCTTTCTTGTCGGGTTGCAGGCCGAAGTATAAGAGGGAAGATATAATGAAGCCGAAGTATAAATTATTTTAAAATAAATTGGTTCTGACTTCGGTTCCCACCACGCCTCATTTTTCTCGTTCCCCCTTATTTGTCGGGTTGGAGGCCGAAGTATAATGTCGGGTTGGAGGACAAAGTATGAGAGGGAGAGTATAAAGAAGTCGAAGTATAAACAAGTTATTTTAAAATAATTTGGTTCTGACTTCGGTTCCCGCCACGCCTTTTTTTTCTTGTTTCCCCTTTCTTGTCGGGTTGCAGGCCGAAGTATAAGAGGGAAGATATAAAGAAGCCGAAGTATAAATAATTTTAAAATAATTTGGTTCTGACTTCGGTTCCCGCCACGCCTCATTCTTCTTGTTTCCCCTTTCTTGTCGGGTTGGAGGCCGAAGTATAAATAAATTATTTTAAAATAATTTGGTTCTGACTTCGGTTCTCACCACGCTTCATCCTTCTCATTTTCCCTTTCTTGTCGGGTTGGAGGCCGAAGTATAAGAGGGAAAGTATAAAGAAGCCGAAGTATAAATAAGTTAATTTAAAATAATTTCGTTCTGACTTCGGTTCCCGCCACGCCTCATTCTTCTTGTTTCCGCTTTCTTGTCGGGTTGCAGGCCGAAGTAAAAGAGGGAAGGTATAAAGAAGCCGAAGTATAGATAAATTATTTTAAAATAATTCGGTTCTGACTTCGGTTCTCACCACGCTTCATCCTTCTCATTTTCCCTTTCTTGTCGGGTTGCAGGCCGAAGTATAAGAGGGAAGGTATGTATAAAAAAGCCGAAGTAAAAATAAATTATTTTAAAATAATTTAGTTTTGACTTCGGTTCCCGCCACGCCTTGTTCTTCTCGTTTCCCCTTTCTTGTCGGGTTGCAGGCCGAAGTATAAAGAGGGAATGTATAAAGAAGCCGAAGTTTAAATAAATTATTTCAAAATAAATTGGTTCTGACTTCGGTTCCCACCACGCCTCATTCTTCTCAATTCCCCTTTCTCGTCGGGTTGGAGGCCAAGTATTAGAGGGAAAGTATAAAGAAGCCGAAGTATAAATACATTATTTTAAAGTAATTTGGTTCTGACTTCGGTTCCCGCCACGCCTCATTCTACTCGTTTCCCCTTTCTTGTCGGGTTGCAGGCCAAAGTATAAAAGGAAAGGTATAAAGAAGCCGAAGTATAAATAAATTATTTTGAAAAAAATTTGGTTCTGACTGCGGTTCCCACCACGCCTCATTCTTCTCATTTCCCCTTTCTCGTCGGGTTGGACGCCGAAGTATAAGAGGGAAGATATAAAGAAGCCGAAGTATAAATAATTTTTTTTAATAAATAAATTGGTTCTGACTTCGGTTCCCACCACGCCTCATTCTTCTCGTTCCCCCTTACTTGTCGGGTTGGAGGCCGAAGTATATTGTCGGGTTGGAGGCCGAAGTATAAATAAATTATTGTAAAATAATTTGGTTTTGACTTCGGTTCTCTCCACGCTTCATCCTTCTCATTTTCCCTTTCTTGTCGGGTTGGAGGCCGAACTATAAGAGGGAAAGTATAAAGAAGCCGAAGTATAAATAAGTTAATTTAAAATAATTTGGTTTTGACTTCGGTTCCCGCCACGCCTCATTCTTCTTGTTTCCCCTTTCTTGTCGGGTTGCAGGCCGAAGTAAAAGAGGGAAGGTATAAAGAAGCCGAAGTATAAATAAATGATTTTAAAATAATTCCGTTCTGACTTCGGTTCTCACCACGCTTCATCCTTCTCATTTTCCCTTTCTTGTCGGGTTGCAGGCCGGAGTATAAGAGGGAAGGTATAAAAAAGACGAAGTAAAAATAAATTATTTTAAAATAATTTGGTTCTGACTTCGGTTCCCGCCACGCCTCATTCTTCTCGTTTCCCCTTTCTTGTCGGGTTGCAGGCCGGAGTATAAGAGGGAATGTATAAAGAATCCGAAGTTTAAATAAATTATTTCAAAATAATTTGGTTCTGATTTCGGTTCCCACCACGCCTCATTCTTCTCAATTCCCCTTTCTCGTCGGGTTGGAGGCCGAAGTATATTGTCGGGTTGGAGGCCAAGTATTAGAGAGAAAGTATAAAGAAGCCGAAGTATAAATACATTATTTTAAAGTAATTTGGTTTTGACTTCGGTTCCCGCCACGCCTCATTTTACTCGTTTCCCCTTTCTTGTCGGGTTGCAGGCCGAAGTATAAGAGGGATGGTATAAAGTAGCCGAAGTATAAATAAATTATTTTTAAACAATTCGGTTCTGACTTCGGTTCCCGCCACGCTTCATCCTTCTCATTTTCCCTTTCTTGTCGGGTTGGACGCCGAAGTATAAGAGGGAAGATATAAAGAAGCCGAAGTATAAATAAGTTGTTTTAAAATAAATTGGTTCTGACTTCGGTTCCCACCACGCCTCATTTTTCTCGTTCCCCCTTATTTGTCGGGTTGGAGGCCGAAGTATAATGTCGGGTTGGAGGACAAAGTATGAGAGGGAGAGTATAAAGAAGTCGAAGTATAAATAAGTTATTTTAAAATAATTTGGTTCTGACTTCGGTTCCCGCCACGCCTTTTTTTTCTTGTTTCCCCTTTCTTGTCGGGTTGCAGGCCGAAGTATAAGAGGGAAGATATAAAGAAGCCGAAGTATAAATAATTTTAAAATAATTTGGTTCTGACTTCGGTTCCCGCCACGCCTCATTCTTCTTGTTTCCCCTTTCTTGTCGGGTTGGAGGCCGAAGTATAATGTCGGGTTGGAGGACAAAGTATGAGAGGGAGAGTATAAAGAAGTCGAAGTATAAATAAGTTATTTTAAAATAATTTGGTTCTGACTTCGGTTCCCGCCACGCCTTATTTTTCTTGTTTCCCCTTTCTTGTCGGGTTGCAGGCCGAAGTAGAAGAGGGAAGGTATAAAGAAGCCGAAGTATAAATAAGTTGTTTTAAAATAAATTGGTTCTGACTTCGGTTCCCACCACGCCTCATTTTTCTCGTTCCCTCTTATTTGTCGGGTTGGAGGCCGAAGTATAATGTCGGGTTGGAGGACAAAGTATGAGAGGGAGAGTATAAAGAAGTCGAAGTATAAATAAGTTATTTTAAAATAATTTGGTTCTGACTTCGGTTCCCGCCACGCTTTATTTTTCTTGTTTCCCCTTTCTTGTCGGGTTGCAGGCCGAAGTATAAGAGGGAAGATATAATGAAGCCGAAGTATAAATTATTTTAAAATAAATTGGTTCTGACTTCGGTTCCCACCACGCCTCATTTTTCTCGTTCCCCCTTATTTGTCGGGTTGGAGGCCGAAGTATAATGTCGGGTTGGAGGACAAAGTATGAGAGGGAGAGTATAAAGAAGTCGAAGTATAAACAAGTTATTTTAAAATAATTTGGTTCTGACTTCGGTTCCCGCCACGCCTTTTTTTTCTTGTTTCCCCTTTCTTGTCGGGTTGCAGGCCGAAGTATAAGAGGGAAGATATAAAGAAGCCGAAGTATAAATAATTTTAAAATAATTTGGTTCTGACTTCGGTTCCCGCCACGCCTCATTCTTCTTGTTTCCCCTTTCTTGTCGGGTTGGAGGCCGAAGTATAATGTCGGGTTGGAGGACAAAGTATGAGAGGGAGAGTATAAAGAAGTCGAAGTAAAAACAAGTTATTTTAAAATAATTTGGTTCTGACTTCGGTTCCCGCCACGCCTTATTTTTCTTGTTTCCCCTTTCTTGTCGGGTTGCAGGCCGAAGTATAAGAGGGAAGATATAAAGAAGCCGAAGTATAAATTATTTTAAAATAAATTGGTTCTGACTTCGGTTCCCGCCACGCCTCATTCTTCTCGTTTCCCCTTTCTTGTCGGGTTTCAGGCCGAAGTATAAGAGGGAATGTATAAAGAAGCCGAAGTTCAAATAAATTATTTCAAAATAATTTGGTTCTGACTTCGGTTCCCACCACGCCTCATTTTTCTCAATTCCCCTTTCTCGTCGGGTTGGACGCCGAAGTATAAGAGGAAAAGTATAAAGAAGCCGAAGTAAAAATAAATTATTTTAAAATAATTTGGTTCTGACTTCGGTTCCCGCCACGCCTCATTTTTCTCGTTCCCCCTTATTTGTCGGGTTGGAGGCCGAAGTATATTGTCGGGTTGGAGGCCAAGTATTAGAGGGAAAGTATAAAGAAGCCGAAGTATAAATAAATTATTTTAAAGTAATTTGGTTCTGACTTGGGTTCCCGCCACGCCTCATTCTTCTCGTTTCCCCTTTCTTGTCGGGTTGCAGGCTGAAGTAAAAGAGGGAAAGTATAAAGAAGCCGAAGTAAAAATAAATTATTTTAAAATAATTTGGTTCTGACTTCGGTTCCCACCACGCCTCATTCTTCTCATTTCCCCTTTCTCGTCGGGTTGGACGCCGAAGTATAAGAGGGAAAGTATAAAGAAGCCGAAGTAAAAATAAATTGTTTTAAAATAATTTGGTTCTGACTTCGGTTCCCACCACGCCTCATTCTTCTCGTTCCCCCTTACTTGTCGGGTTGGAGGCCGAAGTATATTGTCGGGTTGGAGGCCGAAGTATAAATAAATTATTTTAAAATAATTTGGTTCTGACTTCGGTTCTCACCACGCTTCATCCTTCTCATTTTCCCTTTCTTGTCGGGTTGGAGGCCGAAGTATAAGAGGGAAAGTATAAAGAAGCCGAAGTATAAATAAGTTAATTTAAAATAATTTGGTTCTGACTTCGGTTCCCGCCACGCCTCATTCTTCTTGTTTCCCCTTTCTTGTCGGGTTGCAGGCCGAAGTAAAAGAGGGAAGGTATAAAGAAGCCGAAGTATGAATAAATTATTTTAAAATAATTCGGTTCTGACTTCGGTTCTCACCACGCTTCATCCTTCTCATTTTCCCTTTCTTGTCGGGTTGCAGGCCGAAGTATAAGAGGGAAGGTATGTATAAAAAAGCCGAAGTAAAAATAAATTATTTTAAAATAATTTGGTTCTGACTTCGGTTCCCGCCACGCCTCATTCTTCTCGTTTCCCCTTTCTTGTCGGGTTGCAGACCGAAGTATAAGAGGGAATGTATAAAGAAGCCGAAGTTTAAATAAATTATTTCAAAATAATTTGGTTCTGATTTCGGTTCCCACCACGCCTCATTCTTCTCAATTCCCCTTTCTCGTCGGGTTGGAGGCCGAAGTATATTGTCGGGTTGGAGGCCAAGTATTAGAGGGAAAGTATGAAGAAGCCGAAGTATAAATACATTATTTTAAAGTAATTTGGTTCTGACTTCGGTTCCCGCCACGCCTCATTCTACTCGTTTCCCCTTTCTTGTCGGGTTGCAGGCCGAAGTATAAGAGGGAAGGTATAAAGTAGCCGAAGTATAAATAAATTATTTTTAAACAATTCGGTTCTGACTTCGGTTCCCGCCACGCCTCATTCTTCTCGTTTCCCCTTTCTTGTCGGGTTGCAGGCCGAAGTATAAGAGGGAATGAATAAAGAAGCCGAAGTTTAAATAAATTATTTCAAAATAATTTGGTTCTGACTTCGGTTCCCACCACGCCTCATTCTTCTAAATTCCCCTTTCTCGTCGGGTTGGATGCCGAAGTATATTGTCGGGTTGGAGGCCAAGTATTAGAGGGAAAGTATAAAGAAGCCGAAGTATAAATACATTATTTTAAAGTAATTTGGTTCTGACTTCGGTTCCCGCCACGCCTCATTCTACTCGTTTCCCTTTCTTGTCGGGTTGCAGGCCGAAGTATAAGAGGGAAGATATAAAGAAGCCGAAGTATAAATAAATTATTTTGAAATAATTTGGTTCTGACTTCGGTTCCCACCACGCCTCATTCTTCTCATTTCCCCTTTCTCGTCGGGTTGGACGCCGAAGTATAAGAGGGAAGATATAAAGAAGCCGAAGTATAAATAAGTTTTTTTAAAATAAATTGGTTCTGACTTCGGTTCCCATCACGCCTCATTCTTCTCGTTCCCCCTTACTTGTCGGGTTGCAGGCCGAAGTATAAATAAATTATTTTAAAATAATTTGGTTCTGACTTCGGTTCTCTCCACGCTTCATCCTTCTCATTTTCCCTTTCTTGTCGGAATGGAGGCCGAAGTATAAGAGGGAATGTATAAAGAAGCCGAAGTTTAAATAAATTATTTCAAAATAATTTGGTTCTGATTTCGGTTCCCACCACGCCTCATTCTTCTCAATTCCCCTTTCTCGTCGGGTTGGAGGCCGAAGTATATTGTCGGGTTGGAGGCCAAGTATTAAAGGGAAAGTATAAAGAAGCCGAAGTATAAATAAGTTGTTTTAAAATGAATTGGTTCTGACTTCGGTTCCCACCACGCCTCATTCTTCTCGTTCCCCCTTATTTGTCGGGTTGGAGGCCGAAGTATAATGTCGGGTTGGAGGACAAAGTATGAGAGGGAGAGTATAAAGAAGTCGAAGTATAAATAAGTTCTTTTAAAATAATTTGGTTCTGACTTCGGTTCCCGCCACGCCTTATTTTTCTTGTTTCCCCTTTCTTGTCGGGTTGCAGGCCGAAGTAGAAGAGGGAAATTATAAAGAAGCCGAAGTATAAATAAATTAGTTTAAAATAATTTAGTTCTGACTTCGGTTCTCACCACGCTTCATCCTTCTCATTTTCCCTTTCTTGCCGGGTTGCAGGCCGAAGTATAAGAGGGAAGGTATGTATAAAAAGCCGAAGTAAAAATAAATTATTTTAAAATAATTTGGTTCTGACTTCGGTTCCCGCCACGCCTCATTTTTCTCGTTTCCCCTTTCTTGTCGGGTTGCAGGCCGAAGTATAAGAGGGAATGTATAAAGAAGCCGAAGTTTAAATAAATTATTTCAAAATTATTTGGTTCTGACTTCGGTTCCCACCACGCCTCATTCTTCTCAATTCCCCTTTCTCGTCGGGTTGGAGGCCGAAGTATATTGTCGGGTTGGAGGCCAAGTATTAGAGGGAAAGTATAAAGAAGCCGAAGTATAAATACATTATTTTAAAGTAATTTGGTTCTGACTTCGGTTCCCGCCACGCCTCATTCTACTCGTTTCCCCTTTCTTGTCGGGTTGCAGGCCGAAGTATAAGAGGGAAAGTATAAAGAAGCCGAAGTATAAATAATTCATTTTGAAATAATTTGGTTCTGACTTCGGTTCCCACCACGCCTCATTCTTCTCGTTCCCCTTACTTGTCGGGTTGCAGGCCGAAGTATAAATAAATTATTTTAAAATAATTTGGTTCTGACTTCGGTTCTCTCCACGCTTCATCCTTCTCATTTTCCCTTTCTTGTCGGAATGGAGGCCGAAGTATAAGAGGGAATGTATAAAGAAGCCGAAGTTTAAATAAATTATTTCAAAATAATTTGGTTCTGATTTCGGTTCCCACCACGCCTCATTCTTCTCAATTCCCCTTTCTCGTCGTGTTGGAGGCCGAAGTATATTGTCGGGTTGGAGGCCAAGTATTAGAGGGAAAGTATAAAGAAGCCGAAGTATAAATACATTATTTTAAAGTAATTTGGTTCTGACTTCGGTCCCGCCACGCCTCATTCTACTCGTTTCCCCTTTCTTGTCGGGTTGCAGGCCGAAGTATAAGAGGGAAAGTATAAAGAAGCCGAAGTATAAATAAATTATTTTGAAATAATTTGGTTCTGACTTCGGTTCCCACCACGCCTCATTCTTCTCATTTCCCCTTTCTCGTCGGGTTGGACGCCGAAGTATAAGAGGGAAGATATAAAGAAGCCGAAGTATAAATAAGTTATTTTAAAATAAATTGGTTCTGACTTCGGTTCCCACCACGCCTCATTCTTCTCGTTCCCCCTTACTTGTCGGGTTGCAGGCCGAAGTATAAATAAATTATTTTAAAATAATTTGGTTCTGACTTCGGTTCTCTCCACGCTTCATCCTTCTCATTTTCCCTTTCTTGTCGGAATGGAGGCCGAAGTATAAGAGGGAATGTATAAAGAAGCCGAAGTTTAAATAAATTATTTCAAAATAATTTGGTTCTGATTTCGGTTCCCACCACGCCTCATTCTTCTCAATTCCCCTTTCTCGTCGTGTTGGAGGCCGAAGTATATTGTCGGGTTGGAGGCCAAGTATTATAGGGAAAGTATAAAGAAGCCGAAGTATAAATACATTATTTTAAAGTAATTTGGTTCTGACTTCGGTTCCCGCCACGCCTCATTCTACTCGTTTCCCCTTTCTTGTCGGGTTGCAGGCCGAAGTATAAGAGGGAAGGTATAAAGTAGCCGAAGTATAAATAAATTATTTTTAAACAATTCGGTTCTGACTTCGGTTCCCGCCACGCTTCATCCTTCTCATTTTCCCTTTTTTGTCGGGTTGGACGCCGAAGTATAAGAGGGAAGATATAAAGAAGCCGAAGTATAAATAAGTTGTTTTAAAATGAATTGGTTCTGACTTCGGTTCCCACCACGCCTCATTCTTCTCGTTCCCCCTTATTTGTCGGGTTGGAGGCCGAAGTATAATGTCGGGTTGGAGGACAAAGTATGAGAGGGAGAGTATAAAGAAGTCGAAGTATAAATAAGTTCTTTTAAAATAATTTGGTTCTGACTTCGGTTCCCGCCACGCCTTATTTTTCTTGTTTCCCCTTTCTTGTCGGGTTGCAGGCCGAAGTAGAAGAGGGAAAATATAAAGAAGCCGAAGTATAAATAAATTAGTTTAAAATAATTTGGTTCTGACTTCGGTTCTCACCACGCTTCATCCTTCTCATTTTCCCTTTCTTGCCGGGTTGCAGGCCGAAGTATAAGAGGGAAGGTATGTATAAAAAGCCGAAGTAAAAATAAATTATTTTAAAATAATTTGGTTCTGACTTCGGTTCCCGCCACGCCTCATTTTTCTCGTTTCCCCTTTCTTGTCGGGTTGCAGGCCGAAGTATAAGAGGGAATGTATAAAGAAGCCGAAGTTTAAATAAATTATTTCAAAATTATTTGGTTCTGACTTCGGTTCCCACCACGCCTCATTCTTCTCAATTCCCCTTTCTCGTCGGGTTGGAGGCCGAAGTATATTGTCGGGTTGGAGGCCAAGTATTAGAGGGAAACTATAAAGAAGCCGAAGTATAAATACATTATGGTGGTTACGAAAATGGTCCAAATTTCAAAAATAAGATGTCATTTTACTTGTCTCAACGAGACAAAAACAGTGCAATAAAAATCTTTGCTGATTTTCAAAACACGCCACCATGGTTTTGTGAGTACAGACAGTACCCATGTGAGGGCGAGGGGAGGCATGACGTGGCTTGATGCCAAGACTCGGCATTTTGCCAAAGTGAAACAAAATTTTGCAACAAAACTCGTTTGCGCACGACATTATTTGAGAAACCAGCTACGATTTTTGTTGCTTTGGCAAAATGCCGAGTCTTGGCATCAAGCCACGTCATGCCTCCCCTCGCCCTCACATGGGTACTGTACTCACAAAACCATGGTGGCGTGTTTTGAAAATCAGCAAAGATTTTTTTTGCACTGTTTTTGTCTCGTTGAGACAAGTAAAATGACATCTTGTTTTTGAAATTTGGACCATTTTGAACACATCCAGGAATTGCCAACCGGACTAATTGCCAGTTAAAGATGAGTGACTGTGTGGAGGCGTGGCTTGATGCCAAGGCATTTTGCCAAAGGGAAAGAGCCATATAAGAGTGAGTTGGAGGTAGATTTGCGCATTCACTCATCTTTAACTGGCAATTAGTCCGGGTGGCAACTCCTGAATGTGCTCAAAATGGTCCAAATTTCAAAATAAGATGTCATTTTACTTGTCTCAACGAGACAAAAACAGTGCAACAAAAATCGTAGCTGGTTTCTCAAATAACGTCGTGCGCAAACGAGACTGATCTGAAAGCGTGGACTTCATGGTGTTAGTTGCTTATGTCCTTATGAGACCTCTTTTGCAAGCTCGCGATTGAAATGCGATTGAAATGTGCATTCCGTACAAATCATGCATGCTGAGTTTAATGGTGTTGTTAGATAATCAGATAACGATATATAATCAATGTCACGCTTTGTCACGGCCCGGGCCGTGACGTCACGGCCGAATGGTCAAAGCTTGTGATCGAGACAGTATTTCATGTTTTCTAGGATTCCGATGAAGTTCACTATAATTCGTTCACTACCCACGCCAACATACAGTACTCACGTGACGCGCATGGGTGCCAAGAGTGAGCGTGGGTAGTGAGAGAGTGGCGTGGATAGATAGTGCGGCAGACATAGGAGAGGGTCATGAAAGAGGGAGTGGGATGCGCAATTGCACAATCACTCAAGTTGAACTGGAAATAAGCCCGGGTGGCGATACCTGGGTTTGTTCAAAATGGTCGAAATATCAAAATAAAGATGTTGTTTTACTCGTTTTGACAAGTCAAAGACATCACAATAAAAATCGTCGCTTGTTTCTCAAAACACTATCGACTGCTCGATGCTATAACCGAAAGACAAAGTTCATCGGAACCCTATGAACCGTGGTATATTCTTGTTTCCGAATACAAGATGAACTACAATATCATACTTATGTTTCATCAAAACTAAAGTTCGAAGCTTCGAGTGTTGCAGAAGCGAAGCCAATCACAACAACAGTCGTTCGGCAGACTGTAACCGCTTGAGGCAGAGTGGCGGAGTACGAGGCAGGAAAGCGAGAGAGACTGCTGTATCGGGGGACCAATCAATGGGTTTGCTATATCGGGGGACCAATCAATAAAGAGAAACAAATGACGAAAATAGTTGCAATAACATGTATTTACTGACTAAATCAAGGATTGTGATCAACCAGTAATACATTTCATATAGAATATTGAAGTCAAAACTGAATTCAGTACTGAACATATACAACTCGTGAATTTGATTTGAGACCTATGAAATATGATATATTTGTGAAGCTTGAATCAAAATATGATTGACCATGATGATTTCGTTAAATGAAAACTTCATTCCGAAAAAAGTTTCATTCCGAAAAAAGTTTTTCATCAACCACTACATAGACTCGCTCTCTCCCCTCCATCATATTGCCAGAGGGGAGAATGCGAGGAGAGAGGGGAGAAAGCGAGAGACTGTGAGAACAGGAGAGAGTGGCGAGACAGTCACAGAAATTCCGGTGATTCCGTGGAATCCGTGGAATCCACGGAACTGGCTCATCGCGGATGAACAGTACTGTATAAAGAAGCCGAAGTATAAATAAGTTGTTTTAAAATGAATTGGTTCTGACTTCGGTTCCCACCACGCCTCATTCTTCTCGTTCCCCCTTATTTGTCGGGTTGGAGGCCGAAGTATAATGTCGGGTTGGAGGACAAAGTATGAGAGGGAGAGTATAAAGAAGTCGAAGTATAAATAAGTTCTTTTAAAATAATTTGGTTCTGACTTCGGTTCCCGCCACGCCTTATTTTTCTTGTTTCCCCTTTCTTGTCGGGTTGCAGGCCGAAGTAGAAGAGGGAAAATATAAAGAAGCCGAAGTATAAATAAATTAGTTTAAAATAATTTGGTTCTGACTTCGGTTCTCACCACGCTTCATCCTTCTCATTTTCCCTTTCTTGCCGGGTTGCAGGCCGAAGTATAAGAGGGAAGGTATGTATAAAAAGCCGAAGTAAAAATAAATTATTTTAAAATAATTTGGTTCTGACTTCGGTTCCCGCCACGCCTCATTTTTCTCGTTTCCCCTTTCTTGTCGGGTTGCAGGCCGAAGTATAAGAGGGAATGTATAAAGAAGCCGAAGTTTAAATAAATTATTTCAAAATTATTTGGTTCTGACTTCGGTTCCCACCACGCCTCATTCTTCTCAATTCCCCTTTCTCGTCGGGTTGGAGGCCGAAGTATATTGTCGGGTTGGAGGCCAAGTATTAGAGGGAAAGTATAAAGAAGCCGAAGTATAAATACATTATTTTAAAGTAATTTGGTTCTGACTTCGGTTCCCGCCACGCCTCATTCTACTCGTTTCCCCTTTCTTGTCGGGTTGCAGGCCGAAGTATAAGAGGGAAAGTATAAAGAAGCCGAAGTATAATTAATTCATTTTGAAATAATTTGGTTCTGACTTCGGTTCCCACCACGCCTCATTCTTCTCGTTCCCCCTTACTTGTCGGGTTGCAGGCCGAAGTATAAATAAATTATTTTAAAACAATTTGGTTCTGACTTCGGTTCTCTCCACGCTTCATCCTTCTCATTTTCCCTTTCTTGTCGGAATGGAGGCCGAAGTATAAGAGGGAATGTATAAAGAAGCCGAAGTTTAAATAAATTATTTCAAAATAATTTGGTTCTGATTTCGGTTCCCACCACGCCTCATTCTTCTCAATTCCCCTTTCTCGTCGTGTTGGAGGCCGAAGTATATTGTCGGGTTGGAGGCCAAGTATTAGAGGGAAAGTATAAAGAAGCCGAAGTATAAATACATTATTTTAAAGTAATTTGGTTCTGACTTCGGTTCCCGCCACGCCTCATTCTACTCGTTTCACCTTTCTTGTCGGGTTGCAGGCCGAAGTATAAGAGGGAAGGTATAAAGTAGCCGAAGTATAAATAAATTATTTTTAAACAATTCGGTTCTGACTTCGGTTCCCGCCACGCTTCATCCTTCTCATTTTCCCTTTTTTGTCGGGTTGGACGCCGAAGTATAAGAGGGAAGATATAAAGAAGCCGAAGTATAAATAAGTTGTTTTAAAATGAATTGGTTCTGACTTCGGTTCCCACCACGCCTCATTCTTCTCGTTCCCCCTTATTTGTCGGGTTGGAGGCCGAAGTATAATGTCGGGTTGGAGGACAAAGTATGAGAGGGAGAGTATAAAGAAGTCGAAGTATAAATAAGTTCTTTTAAAATAATTTGGTTCTGACTTCGGTTCCCGCCACGCCTTATTTTTCTTGTTTCCCCTTTCTTGTCGGGTTGCAGGCCGAAGTAGAAGAGGGAAAATATAAAGAAGCCGAAGTATAAATAAATTATTTTAAAATAATTTGGTTCTGACTTCGGTTCTCACCACGCTTCATCCTTCTCATTTTCCCTTTCTTGCCGGGTTGCAGGCCGAAGTATAAGAGGGAAGGTATGTATAAAAAGCCGAAGTAAAAATAAATTATTTCAAAATTATTTGGTTCTGACTTCGGTTCCCACCACGCCTCATTCTTCTCAATTCCCCTTTCTCGTCGGGTTGGAGGCCGAAGTATATTGTCGGGTTGGAGGCCAAGTATTAGAGGGAAAGTATAAAGAAGCCGAAGTATAAATACATTATTTTAAAGTAATTTGGTTCTGACTTCGGTTCCCGCCACGCCTCATTCTACTCGTTTCCCCTTTCTTGTCGGGTTGCAGGCCGAAGTATAAGAGGGAAAGTATAAAGAAGCCGAAGTATAAATAAATTTTTTTAAAATAATTTGGTTCTGACTTCGGTTCTCACCACGCTTCATCCTTCTCATTTTCCCTTTCTTGTCGGGTTGCAGGCCGAAGTATAAGAGGGAATGTATAAAGAAGCCGAAGTTTAAATAAATTATTTCAAAATGAATTGGTTCTGACTTCGGTTCCCACCACGCCTCATTCTTCTCGTACCCCCTTATTTGTCGGGTTGGAGGCCGAAGTATAATGTCGGGTTGGAGGACAAAGTATGAGAGGGAGAGTATAAAGAAGTCGAAGTATAAATAAGTTCTTTTAAAATAATTTGGTTCTGACTTCGGTTCCCGCCACGCCTTATTTTTCTTGTTTCCCCTTTCTTGTCGGGTTGCAGGCCGAAGTAGAAGAGGGAAAATATAAAGAAGCCGAAGTATAAATAAATTAGTTTAAAATAATTTGGTTCTGACGTCGGTTCTCACCACGCTTCATCCTTCTCATTTTCCCTTTCTTGCCGGGTTGCAGGCCGAAGTATAAGAGGGAAGGTATGTATAAAAAGCCGAAGTAAAAATAAATTATTTTAAAATAATTTGGTTCTGACTTCGGTTCCCGCCACGCCTCATTTTTCTCGTTTCCCCTTTCTTGTCGGGTTGCAGGCCGAAGTATAAGAGGGAATGTATAAAGAAGCCGAAGTTTAAATAAATTATTTCAAAATTATTTGGTTCTGACTTCGGTTCCCACCACGCCTCATTCTTCTCAATTCCCCTTTCTCGTCGGGTTGGAGGCCGAAGTATATTGTCGGGTTGGAGGCCAAGTATTAGAGGGAAAGTATAAAGAAGCCGAAGTATAAATACATTATTTTAAAGTAATTTGGTTCTGACTTCGGTTCCCGCCACGCCTCATTCTACTCGTTTCCCCTTTCTTGTCGGGTTGCAGGCCGAAGTATAAGAGGGAAAGTATAAAGAAGCCGAAGTATAAATAATTCATTTTGAAATAATTTGGTTCTGACTTCGGTTCCCACCACGCCTCATTCTTCTCGTTCCCCCTTACTTGTCGGGTTGCAGGCCGAAGTATAAATAAATTATTTTAAAATAATTTGGTTCTGACTTCGGTTCTCTCCACGCTTCATCCTTCTCATTTTCCCTTTCTTGTCGGAATGGAGGCCGAAGTATAAGAGGGAATGTATAAAGAAGCCGAAGTTTAAATAAATTATTTCAAAATAATTTGGTTCTGATTTCGGTTCCCACCACGCCTCATTCTTCTCAATTCCCCTTTCTCGTCGTGTTGGAGGCCGAAGTATATTGTCGGGTTGGAGGCCAAGTATTAGAGGGAAAGTATAAAGAAGCCGAAGTATAAATACATTATTTTAAAGTAATTTGGTTCTGACTTCGGTTCCCGCCACGCCTCATTCTACTCGTTTCACCTTTCTTGTCGGGTTGCAGGCCGAAGTATAAGAGGGAAGGTATAAAGTAGCCGAAGTATAAATAAATTATTTTTAAACAATTCGGTTCTGACTTCGGTTCCCGCCACGCTTCATCCTTCTCATTTTCCCTTTTTTGTCGGGTTGGACGCCGAAGTATAAGAGGGAAGATATAAAGAAGCCGAAGTATAAATAAGTTGTTTTAAAATGAATTAGTTCTGACTTCGGTTCCCACCACGCCTCATTCTTCTCGTTCCCCCTTATTTGTCGGGTTGGAGGCCGAAGTATAATGTCGGGTTGGAGGACAAAGTATGAGAGGGAGAGTATAAAGAAGTCGAAGTATAAATAAGTTCTTTTAAAATAATTTGGTTCTGACTTCGGTTCTCACCACGCCTTATTTTTCTTGTTTCCCCTTTCTTGTCGGGTTGCAGGCCGAAGTAGAAGAGGGAAAATATAAAGAAGCCGAAGTATAAATAAATTTTTTTAAAATAATTTGGTTCTGACTTCGGTTCTCACCACGCTTCATCCTTATCATTTTCCCTTTCTTGCCGGGTTGCAGGCCGAAGTATAAGAGGGAAGGTATGTATAAAAAGCCGAAGTAAAAATAAATTATTTTAAAATAATTTGGTTCTGACTTCGGTTCCCGCCACGCCTCATTTTTCTCGTTTCCCCTTTCTTGTCGGGTTGCAGGCCGAAGTATAAGAGGGAATGTATAAAGAAGCCGAAGTTTAAATAAATTATTTCAAAATTATTTGGTTCTGACTTCGGTTCCCACCACGCCTCATTCTTCTCAATTCCCCTTTCTCGTCGGGTTGGAGGCCGAAGTATATTGTCGGGTTGGAGGCCAAGTATTAGAGGGAAAGTATAAAGAAGCCGAAGTATAAATACATTATTTTAAAGTAATTTGGTTCTGACTTCGGTTCCCGCCACGCCTCATTCTACTCGTTTCCCCTTTCTTGTCGGGTTGCAGGCCGAAGTATAAGAGGGAAAGTATAAAGAAGCCGAAGTATAAATAAATTATTTTGAAATAATTTGGTTCTGACTTCGGTTCCCACCACGCCTCATTCTTCTCATTTCCCCTTTCTCGTCGGGTTGGACGCCGAAGTATAAGAAGGAAGATAAAAAGAAGCCGAAGTATAAATAAGTTATTTTAAAATAAATTGGTTCTGACTTCGGTTCCCACCACGCCTCATTCTTCTCGTTCCCCCTTACTTGTCGGGTTGCAGGCCGAAGTATAAATAAATTATTTTAAAATAATTTGGTTCTGACTTCGGTTCTCTCCACGCTCCATCCTTCTCATTTTCCCTTTCTTGTCGGAATGGAGGCCGAAGTATAAGAGGGAATGTATAAAGAAGCCGAAGTTTAAATAAATTATTTCAAAATAATTTGGTTCTGATTTCGGTTCCCACCACGCCTCATTCTTCTCAATTCCCCTTTCTCGTCGTGTTGGAGGCCGAAGTATATTGTCGGGTTGGAGGCCAAGTATTAGAGGGAAAGTATAAAGAAGCCGAAGTATAAATACATTATTTTAAAGTAATTTGGTTCTGACTTCGGTTCCCGCCACGCCTCATTCTACTCGTTTCCCCTTTCTTGTCGGGTTGCAGGCCGAAGTATAAGAGGGAAGGTATAAAGTAGCCGAAGTATAAATAAATTATTTTTAAACAATTCGGTTCTGACTTCGGTTCCCGCCACGCTTCATCCTTCTCATTTTCCCTTTTTTGTCGGGTTGGACGCCGAAGTATAAGAGGGAAGATATAAAGAAGCCGAAGTATAAATAAGTTGTTTTAAAATGAATTGGTTCTGACTTCGGTTCCCACCACGCCTCATTCTTCTCGTTCCCCCTTATTTGTCGGGTTGGAGGCCGAAGTATAATGTCGGGTTGGAGGACAAAGTATGAGAGGGAGAGTATAAAGAAGTCGAAGTATAAATAAGTTCTTTTAAAATAATTTGGTTCTGACTTCGGTTCCCGCCACGCCTTATTTTTCTTGTTTCCCCTTTCTTGTCGGGTTGCAGGCCGAAGTAGAAGAGGGAAAATATAAAGAAGCCGAAGTATAAATAAATTATTTTAAAATAATTTGGTTCTGACTTCGGTTCTCACCACGCTTCATCCTTCTCATTTTCCCTTTCTTGTCGGGTTGCAGGCCGAAGTATAAGAGGGAAGGTATGTATAAAAAGCCGAAGTAAAAATAAATTATTTTAAAATAATTTGGTTCTGACTTCGGTTCCCGCCACGCCTCAATTTTCTCGTTACCCCTTTCTTGTCGGGTTGCAGGCCGAAGTATAAGAGGGAATGTATAAAGAAGCCGAAGTTTAAATAAATTATTTCAAAATTATTTGGTTCTGACTTCGGTTCCCACCACGCCTCATTCTTTTCAATTCCCCTTTCTCGTCGGGTTGGAGGCCGAAGTATATTGTCGGGTTGGAGGCCAAGTATTAGAGGGAAACTATAAAGAAGCCGAAGTATAAATACATTATTTTAAAGTAATTTGGTTCTGACTTCGGTTCCCGCCACGCCTCATTCTACTCGTTTCCCCTTTCTTGTCGGGTTGCAGGCCGTAGTATAAGAGGGAAGGTATAAAGAAGCCGAAGTATAAATAAATTAATTTGAAATAATTTGGTTCTGATTTCGGTTCCCACCACGCCTCATTCTTCTCATTTCCCCTTTCTCGTCGGGTTGGACGCCGAAGTATAAGAGGGAAGATATAAAGAAGCCGAAGTATAAATAAGTTATTTTAAAATAAATTGGTTCTGACTTCGGTTCCCACCACGCCTCATTCTTCTCGTTCCCCCTTACTTGTCGGGTTGAAGGCCGAAGTATATTGTCGGGTTGGAGGCCGAAGTATAAATAAATTATTTTAAAATAATTTGGTTCTGACTTCGGTTCTCTCCACGCTTCATCCTTCTCATTTTCCCTTTCTTGTCGGGTTGGAGGCCGAAGTATAAGAGGGAAAGTATAAAGAAGCCGAAGTATAAATAAGTTAATTTAAAATAATTTGGTTCTGACTTCGGTTCCCGCCACGCCTCATTCTTCTTGTTTCCCCTTTCATGTCGGGTTGCAGGACGAAGTGAAAGAGGGAAGGTATAAAGAAGCCGAAGTATAAATAAATGATTTTAAAATAATTCGGTTCTGACTTCGGTTCTCACCACGCTTCATCCTTCTCATTTTCCCTTTCTTGTCGGGTTGCAGGCCGAAGTATAAGAGGGAAGGTATGTATAAAAAAGCCGAAGTAAAAATAAATTATTTTAAAACAATTTAGTTTTGACTTCGGTTCCCGCCACGCCTCATTCTTCTCGTTTCCCCTTTCTTGTCGGGTTGCAGGCCGAAGTATAAGAGGGAATGTATAAAGAAGCCGAAGTTTAAATAAATTATTTCAAAATAATTTGGTTCTGACTTCGGTTCCCACCACGCCTCATTCTTCTCAATTCCCCTTTCTCGTCGGGTTGGAGGCCAAGTATTAGAGGGAAAGTATAAAGAAGCCGAAGTATAAATACATTATTTTAAAGTAATTTGGTTCTGACTTCGGTTCCCGCCACGCCTCATTCTTCTCGTTTCCCCTTTTTTGTCGGGTTGCAGGCCGAAGTTTAAGAGGGAAAGTATAAAGAAGCCGAAGTAAAAATAAATTATTTTAAAATAATTTGGTTCTGACTTCGGTTCCCACCACGCCTCATTCTTCTCATTTCCCCTTTCTCGTCGGGTTGGACGCCGAAGTTTAAGAGGGAAAGTATAAAGAAGCCGAAGTATAAATAAATTATTTTAAAATAATTTGGTTCTGACTTCGGTTCTCACCACGCTTCATCCTTCTCATTTTCCCTTTCTTGTCGGGTTGGAGGCCGAAGTATAAGAGGGAAAGTATAAAGAAGCCGAAGTATAAATAAGTTAATTTAAAATAATTTCGTTCTGACTTCGGTTCCCGCCACGCCTCATTCTTCTTGTTTCCGCTTTCTTGTCGGTATAAAGAAGCCGAAGTAAAAATAAATTATTTTAAAATAATTTGGTTCTGACTTCGGTTCCCACCACGCCTCATTCTTCTCATTTCCCCTTTCTCGTCGGGTTGGACGCCGAAGTATAAGAGGGAAAGTATAAAGAAGCCGAAGTAAAAATAAATTAGTTTAAAATAATTTGGTTCTGACTTTGGTTCCCACCACGCCTCATTCTTCTCGTTCCCCCTTACTTGTCGGGTTGGAGGCCGAAGTATATTGTCGGGTTGGAGGCCGAAGTATAAATAAATTATTTTAAAATAATTTGGTTCTGACTTCGGTTCTCACCACGCTTCATCCTTCTCATTTTCCCTTTCTTGTCGGGTTGGAGGCCGAAGTATAAGAGGGAAAGTATAAAGAAGCCGAAGTATAAATAAGTTAATTAAAATAATTTCGTTCTGACTTCGGTTCCCGCCACGCCTCATTCTTCTTGTTTCCGATTTCTTGTCGAGTTGCAGCCGAAGTAAAAGAGGGAAGGTATAAAGAAGCCGAAGTATAGATAAATTATTTTAAAATAATTCGGTTCTGACTTCGGTTCTCACCACGCTTCATCCTTCTCATTTTCCCTTTCTTGTCGGGTTGCAGGCCGAAGTATAAGAGGGAAGGTATGTATAAAAAAGCCGAAGTAAAAATAAATTATTTCAAAATATTTTGGTTCTGACTTCGGTTCCCACCACGCCTCATTCTTCTCAATTCCCCTTTCTCGTCGGGTTGGAGGCCAAGTATTAGAGGGAAAGTATAAAGAAGCCGAAGTATAAATACATTATTTTAAAGTAATTTGGTTCTGACTTCGGTTCCCGCCACGCCTCATTCTTCTCGTTTCCCCTTTTTTTGTCGGGTTGCAGGCCGAAGTATAAGAGGGAAAGTATAAAGAAGCCGAAGTAAAAATAAATTATTTTAAAATAATTTGGTTCTGACTTCGGTTCCCACCACGCCTCATTCTTCTCATTTCCCCTTTCTCGTCGGGTTGGACGCCGAAGTATAAGAGGGAAAGTATAAAGAAGCCGAAGTAAAAATAAATTATTTTAAAATAATTTGGTTCTGACTTTGGTTCCCACCACGCCTCATTCTTCTCGTTCCCCCTTACTTGTCGGGTTGGAGGCCGAAGTATAAATAAACTATTTTAAAATAATTTGGTTCTGACTTCGGTTCTCACCACGCTTCATCCTTCTCATTTTCCCTTTCTTGTCGGGTTACAGGCCGAAGTATAAGAGGGAAGGTATGTATAAAAAAGCCGAAGTAAAAATAAATTATTTTAAAATAATTTAGTTTTGACTTCGGTTCCCGCCACGCCTCATTCTTCTCGTTTCCCCTTTCTTGTCGGGTTGCAGGCCGAAGTATAAGAGGGAATGTATAAAGAAGCCGAAGTTTAAATAAATTATTTCAAAATAATTTGGTTCTGACTTCGGTTCCCACCACGCCTCATTCTTCTCAATTCCCCTTTCTCGTCGGGTTGGAGGCCAAGTATTAGAGGAAAAGTATAAAGAAGCCGAAGTATAAATACATTATTTTAAAGTAATTTGGTTCTGACTTCGGTTCCCGCCACGCCTCATTCTTCTCGTTTCCCCTTTCTTGTCGGGTTGCAGGCCGAAGTATAAGAGGGAAAGTATAAAGAAGCCGAAGTAAAAATAAATTATTTTAAAATAATTTGGTTCTGACTTCGGTTCTCACCACGCTTCATCCTTCTCATTTTCCCTTTCTTGTCGGGTTGCAGGCCGAAGTATAAGAGGGAAGGTATGTATAAAAAAGCCGAAGTAAAAATAAATTATTTTAAAATAATTTAGTTTTGACTTCAGTTCCCGCCACGCCTCATTCTTCTCGTTTCCCCTTTCTTGTCGGGTTGCAGGCCGAAGTATAAGAGGAAAGTATAAAGAAGCCGAAGTAAAAATAAATTATTTTAAAACAATTTGGTTCTGACTTCGGTTCCCGCCACGCCTCATTCTTCTCGTTTCCCCTTTTTTGTCGGGTTGCAGGCCGAAGTATAAGAGGGAAGTATAAAGAAGCCGAAGTAAAAATAAATTATTTTAAAATAATTTGGTTCTGACTTCGGTTCCCACCACGCCTCATTCTTCTCATTTCCCCTTTCTCGTCGGGTTGGACGCCGAAGTATAAGAGGGAAAGTATAAAGAAGCCGAAGTAAAAATAAATTATTTTAAAATAATTTGGTTCTGACTTTGGTTCCCACCACGCCTCATTCTTCTCGTTCCCCCTTACTTGTCGGGTTGGAGGCCGAAGTATATTGTCGGGTTGGAGGCCGAAGTATAAATAAATTATTGTAAAATAATTTGGTTTTGACTTCGGTTCTCTCCACGCTTCATCCTTCTCATTTTCCCTTTCTTGTCGGGTTGGAGGCCGAACTATAAGAGGGAAAGTATAAAGAAGCCGAAGTATAAATAAGTTAATTTAAAATAATTTGGTTCTGACTTCGGTTCCCGCCACGCCTCATTCTTCTTGTTTCCCCTTTCTTGTCGGGTTGCAGCCGAAGTAAAAGAGGGAAGGTATAAAGAAGCGAAGTATAAATAAATGATTTTAAAATAATTCGGTTCTGACTTCGGTTCTCATCACGCTTCATCCTTCTCATTTTCCCTTTCTTGTCGGGTTGGACGCCGAAGTATAAGAGGGAAAGTATAAAGAAGCCGAAGTAAAAATAAATTATTTTAAAATAATTTGGTTCTGACTTTGGTTCCCACCACGCCTCATTCTTCTCGTTCCCCCTTACTTGTCGGGTTGGAGGCCGAAGTATATTGTCGGGTTGGAGGCCGAAGTATAAATAAATTATTTTAAAATAATTTGGTTCTGACTTCGGTTCTCACCACGCTTCATCCTTCTCATTTTCCATTTCTTGTCGGGTTGGAGGCCGAAGTATAAGAGGGAAAGTATAAAGAAGCCGAAGTATAAATAAGTTAATTTAAAATAATTTGGTTCTGACTTCGGTTCTCACCACGCTTCATCCTTCTCATTTTCCCTTTCTTGTCGGGTTGCAGGCCGAAGTATAAGAGGGAAGGTATGTATAAAAAAGCCGAAGTAAAAATAAATTATTTTAAAATAATTTAGTTTTGACTTCAGTTCCCGCCACGCCTCATTCTTCTCGTTTCCCCTTTCTTGTCGGGTTGCAGCCGAAGTATAAGAGGGAAAGTATAAAGAAGCCGAAGTAAAAATAAATTATTTAAAACAATTTGGTTCTGACTTCGGTTCCCGCCACGCCTCATTCTTCTCGTTTCCCCTTTTTTGTCGGGTTGCAGGCCGAAGTATAAGAGGGGAAGTATAAAGAAGCCGAAGTAAAAATAAATTATTTTAAAATAATTTGGTTCTGACTTCGGTTCCCACCACGCCTCATTCTTCTCATTTCCCCTTTCTCGTCGGGTTGGACGCCGAAGTATAAGAGGGAAAGTATAAAGAAGCCGAAGTAAAAATAAATTATTTTAAAATAATTTGGTTCTGACTTTGGTTCCCACCACGCCTCATTCTTCTCGTTCCCCCTTACTTGTCGGGTTGGAGGCGAAGTATATTGTCGGGTTGGAGCCGAAGTATAAATAAATTATTGTAAAATAATTTGGTTTTGACTTCGGTTCTCTCCACGCTTCATCCTTCTCATTTTCCCTTTCTTGTCGGGTTGGAGGCCGAACTATAAGAGGGAAAGTATAAAGAAGCCGAAGTATAAATAAGTTAATTTAAAATAATTTGGTTCTGACTTCGGTTCCCGCCACGCCTCATTCTTCTTGTTTCCCCTTTCTTGTCGGGTTGCAGGCCGAAGTAAAAGAGGGAAGGTATAAAGAAGCCGAAGTATAAATAAATGATTTTAAAATAATTCGGTTCTGACTTCGGTTCTCATCACGCTTCATCCTTCTCATTTTCCCTTTCTTGTCGGGTTGGACGCCGAAGTATAAGAGGGAAAGTATAAAGAAGCCGAAGTAAAAATAAATTATTTTAAAATAATTTGGTTCTGACTTTGGTTCCCACCACGCCTCATTCTTCTCGTTCCCCCTTACTTGTCGGGTTGGAGGCCGAAGTATATTGTCGGGTTGGAGGCCGAAGTATAAATAAATTATTTTAAAATAATTTGGTTCTGACTTCGGTTCTCACCACGCTTCATCCTTCTCATTTTCCATTTCTTGTCGGGTTGGAGGCCGAAGTATAAGAGGGAAAGTATAAAGAAGCCGAAGTATAAATAAGTTAATTTAAAATAATTTCGTTCTGACTTCGGTTCTCACCACGCTTCATCCTTCTCATTTTCCCTTTCTTGTCGGGTTGCAGGCCGAAGTATAAGAGGGAAGGTATGTACAAAAAAGCCGAAGTAAAAATAAACTATTTTAAAATAATTTAGTTTTGACTTCGGTTCCCGCCACGCCTCATTCTTCTCGTTTCCCCTTTCTTGTCGGGTTGCAGGCCGAAGTATAAGAGGGAATGTATAAAGAAGCCGAAGTTTAAATTAATTATTTCAAAATAATTTGGTTCTGACTTCGGTTTCCACCACGCCTCATTCTTCTCAATTCCCCTTTCTCGTCGGGTTGGAGGTCAAGTATTAGAGGGAAAGTATAAAGAAGCCGAAGTATAAATACATTATTTTAAAGTAATTTGGTTCTGACTTCGGTTCCCGCCACGCCTCATTCTTCTTGTTTCCCCTTTCTTGTCGGGTTGCAGGCCGAAGTATAAGAGGGAAAGTATAAAAAAGCCGAAGTAAAAATAAATTATTTTAAAATAATTTGGTTCTGACTTCGGTTCTCACCACGCTTCATCCTTCTCATTTTCCCTTTCTTGTCGGGTTGCAGGCCGAAGTATAGGAGGGAAGGTATGTATAAAAAAGCCGAAGTAAAAATAAATTATTTTAAAATAATTTAGTTTTGACTTCAGTTCCCGCCACGCCTCATTCTTCTCGTTTCCCTTTCTTGTCGGGTTGCAGGCCGAAGTATAAGAAGGAAAGTATAAAGAAGCCGAAGTAAAAATAAATTATTTTAAAACAATTTGGTTCTGACTTCGGTTCCCGCCACGCCTCATTCTTCTCGTTTCCCCTTTTTTGTCGGGTTGCAGGCCGAAGTATAAGAGGGGAAGTATAAAGAAGCCGAAGTAAAAATAAATTATTTTAAAATAGTTTGGTTCTGACTTCGGTTCCCACCACGCCTCATTCTTCTCATTTCCCCTTTCTCGTCGGGTTGGACGCCGAAGTATAAGAGGGAAAGTATAAAGAAGCCGAAGTAAAAATAAATTATTTTAAAATAATTTGGTTCTGACTTTGGTTCCCACCACGCCTCATTCTTCTCGTTCCCCCTTACTTGTCGGGTTGGAGGCCGAAGTATATTGTCGGGTTGGAGGCCGAAGTATAAATAAATTATTGTAAAATAATTTGGTTTTGACTTCGGTTCTCTCCACGCTTCATCCTTCTCATTTTCCCTTTCTTGTCGGGTTGGAGGCCGAACTATAAGAGGGAAAGTATAAAGAAGCCGAAGTATAAATAAGTTAATTTAAAATAATTTGGTTCTGACTTCGGTTCCCGCCACGCCTCATTCTTCTTGTTTCCCCTTTCTTGTCGGGTTGCAGGCCGAAGTAAAAGAGGGAAGGTATAAAGAAGCCGAAGTATAAATAAATGATTTTAAAATAATTCGGTTCTGACTTCGGTTCTCACCACGCTTCATCCTTCTCATTTTCCCTTTCTTGTCGGGTTGGACGCCGAAGTATAAGAGGGAAAGTATAAAGAAGCCGAAGTAAAAATAAATTATTTTAAAATAATTTGGTTCTGACTTTGGTTCCCACCACGCCTCATTCTTCTCGTTCCCCCTTACTTGTCGGGTTGGAGGCCGAAGTATATTGTCGGGTTGGAGGCCGAAGTATAAATAAATTATTTTAAAATAATTTGGTTCTGACTTCGGTTTTCACCACGCTTCATCCTTCTCATTTTCCATTTCTTGTCGGGTTGGAGGCCGAAGTATAAGAGGGAAAGTATAAAGAAGCCGAAGTATAAATAAGTTAATTTAAAATAATTTCGTTCTGACTTCGGTTCTCACCACGCTTCATCCTTCTCATTTTCCCTTTCTTGTCGGGTTGCAGGCCGAAGTATAAGAGGGAAGGTATGTACAAAAAAGCCGAAGTAAAAATAAACTATTTTAAAATAATTTAGTTTTGACTTCGGTTCCCGCCACGCCTCATTCTTCTCGTTTCCCCTTTCTTGTCGGGTTGCAGGCCGAAGTATAAGAGGGAATGTATAAAGAAGCCGAAGTTTAAATTAACTATTTCAAAATAATTTGGTTCTGACTTCGGTTTCCACCACGCCTCATTCTTCTCAATTCCCCTTTCTCGTCGGGTTGGAGGTCAAGTATTAGAGGTAAAGTATAAAGAAGCCGAAGTATAAATACATTATTTTAAAGTAATTTGGTTCTGACTTCGGTTCCCGCCACGCCTCATTCTTCTTGTTTCCCCTTTCTTGTCGGGTTGCAGGCCGAAGTATAAGAGGGAAAGTATAAAGAAGCCGAAGTAAAAATAAATTATTTTAAAATAATTTGGTTCTGTCTTCGGTTCCCACCACGCCTCATTCTTCTCATTTCCCCTTTCTCGTCGGGTTGGACGCCGAAGTATAAGAGGGAAAGTATAAAGAAGCCGAAGTAAAAATAAATTATTTTAAAATAATTTGGTTCTGACTTTGGTTCCCACCACGCCTCATTCTTCTCGTTCCCCCTTACTTGTCGGGTTGGAGGCCGAAGTATATTGTCGGGTTGGAGGCCGAAGTATAAAAAAATTAATTTAAAAATATTTGGTTCTGACTTCGGTTCTCACCACGCTTCATCCTTCTCATTTTCCCTTTCTTGTCGGGTTGGAGGCCGGAGTATAAGAGGGAAAGTATAAAGAAGCCGAAGTATAAATAAGTTAATTTAAAATAATTTCGTTCTGACTTCGGTTCCCGCCACGCCTCATTCTTCTTGTTTCCGCTTTCTTGTCGGGTTGCAGGCCGAAGTAAAAGAGGGAAGGTATAAAGAAGCCGAAGTATAGATAAATTATTTTAAAATAATTCGGTTCTGACTTCGGTTCCCGCCACGCCTTATTCTTCTCGTTTCCCCTTTCTTGTCGGGTTGCAGGCCGAAGTAAAAGAGGGAAGGTATAAAGAAGCCGAAGTATAAATAAATGATTTTAAAATAATTCGGTTCTGACTTCGGTTCTCACCACGCTTCATCCTTCTCATTTTCCCTTTCTTGTCGGGTTGCAGGCCGGAGTATAAGAGGGAAGGTATAAAAAAGACGAAGTAAAAATAAATTATTTTAAAATAATTTGGTTCTGACTTCGGTTCCCGCCACGCCTCATTCTTCTCGTTTCCCCTTTCTTGTCGGGTTGCAGGCCGAAGTATAAGAGGGAATGTATAAAGAAGCCGAAGTTTAAATAAATTATTTCAAAATAATTTGGTTCTGATTTCGGTTCCCACCACGCCTCATTCTTCTCAATTCCCCTTTCTCGTCGGGTTGGAGGCCGAAGTATATTGTCGGGTTGGAGGCCAAGTATTAGAGAGAAAGTATAAAGAAGCCGAAGTATAAATACATTATTTTAAAGTAATTTGGTTCTGACTTCGGTTCCCGCCACGCCTCATTTTACTCGTTTCCCCTTTCTTGTCGGGTTGCAGGCCGAAGTATAAGAGGGATGGTATAAAGTAGCCGAAGTATAAATAAATTATTTTTAAACAATTCGGTTCTGACTTCGGTTCCCGCCACGCTTCATCCTTCTCATTTTCCCTTTCTTGTCGGGTTGGACGCCGAAGTATAAGAGGGAAGATATAAAGAAGCCGAAGTATAAATAAGTTGTTTTAAAATAAATTGGTTCTGACTTCGGTTCCCACCACGCCTCATTTTTCTCGTTCCCCCTTATTTGTCGGGTTGGAGGCCGAAGTATAATGTCGGGTTGGAGGACAAAGTATGAGAGGGAGAGTATAAAGAAGTCGAAGTATAAATAAGTTATTTTAAAATAATTTGGTTCTGACTTCGGTTCCCGCCACGCCTTATTTTTCTTGTTTCCCCTTTCTTGTCGGGTTGCAGGCCGAAGTATAAAAGGGAAGATATAAAGAAGCCGAAGTATAAATAATTTTAAAATAATTTGGTTCTGACTTCGGTTCCCGCCACGCCTCATTCTTCTTGTTTCCCCTTTCTTGTCGGGTTGGAGGCCGAAATAAAATGTCGGGTTGGAAGACAAAGTATGAGAGGGAGAGTATAAAGAAGTCGAAGTATAAATAAGTTATTTTAAAATAATTTGGTTCTGACTTCGGTTCCCGCCACGCCTTATTTTTATTGTTTCCCCTTTCTTGTCGGGTTGCAGGCCGAAGTAGAAGAGGGAAGGTATAAAGAAGCCGAAATATAAATAAGTTGTTTTAAAATAAATTGGTTCTGACTTCGGTTCCCACCACGCCTCATTTTTCTCGTTCCCTCTTATTTGTCGGGTTGGAGGCCGAAGTATAATGTCGGGTTGGAGGACAAAGTATGAGAGGGAGAGTATAAAGAAGTCGAAGTATAAATAAGTTATTTTAAAATAATTTGGTTCTGACTTCGGTTCCCGCCACGCCTTATTTTTCTTGTTTCCCCTTTCTTGTCGGGTTGCAGGCCAAAGTATAAGAGGGAAGATATAAAGAAGCCGAAGTATAAATTATTTTAAAATAAATTGGTTCTGACTTCGGTTCCCGCCACGCCTCATTCTTCTCGTTTCCCCTTTCTTGTCGGGTTTCAGGCCGAAGTATAAGAGGGAATGTATAAAGAAGCCGAAGTTCAAATAAATTATTTCAAAATAATTTGGTTCTGACTTCGGTTCCCACCACGCCTCATTTTTCTCAATTCCCCTTTCTCGTCGGGTTGGACGCCGAAGTATAAGAGGGAAAGTATAAAGAAGCCGAAGTAAAAATAAATTATTTTAAAATAATTTGGTTCTGACTTCGGTTTCCGCCACGCCTCATTTTTCTCGTTCCCCCTTATTTGTCGGGTTGGAGGCCGAAGTATATTGTCGGGTTGGAGGCCAAGTATTAGAGGGAAAGTATAAAGAAGCCGAAGTATAAATAAATTATTTTAAAGTAATTTGGTTCTGACTTGGGTTCCCGCCACGCCTCATTCTTCTCGTTTCCCCTTTCTTGTCGGGTTGCAGGCCGAAGTAAAAGAGGGAAAGTATAAAGAAGCCGAAGTAAAAATAAATTATTTTAAAATAATTTGGTTCTGACTTCGGTTCCCACCACGCCTCATTCTTCTCATTTCCCCTTTCTCGTCGGGTTGGACGCCGAAGTATAAGAGGGAAAGTATAAAGAAGCCGAAGTAAAAATAAATTGTTTTAAAATAATTTGGTTCTGACTTCGGTTCCCACCACGCCTCATTCTTCTCGTTCCCCCTTACTTGTCGGGTTGGAGGCCGAAGTATAAAAAAATTATTTTTAAATAATTTGGTTCTGACTTCGGTTCTCACCACGCTTCATCCTTCTCATTTTCCCTTTCTTGTCGGGTTGGAGGCCGAAGTATAAGAGGGAAAGTATAAAGAAGCCGAAGTATAAATAAGTTAATTTAAAATAATTTGGTTCTGACTTCGGTTCCCGCCACGCCTCATTCTTCTTGTTTCCCCTTTCTTGTCGGGTTGCAGGCCGAAGTAAAAGAGGGAAGGTATAAAGAAGCCGAAGTATGAATAAATTATTTTAAAATAATTCGGTTCTGACTTCGGTTCTCACCACGCTTCATCCTTCTCATTTTCCCTTTCTTGTCGGGTTGCAAGCCGAAGTATAAGAGGGAAGGTATGTATAAAAAAGCCGAAGTAAAAATAAATTATTTTAAAATAATTTGGTTCTGACTTCGGTTCCCGCCACGCCTCATTCTTCTCGTTTCCCCTTTCTTGTCGGGTTGCAGGCCGAAGTATAAGAGGGAATGTATAAAGAAGCCGAAGTTTAAATAAATTATTTCAAAATAATTTGGTTCTGATTTCGGTTCCCACCACGCCTCATTCTTCTCAATTCCCCTTTCTCGTCGGGTTGGAGGCCGAAGTATATTGTCGGGTTGGAGGCCAAGTATTAGAGGGAAAGTATGAAGAAGCCGAAGTATAAATACATTATTTTAAAGTAATTTGGTTCTGACTTCGGTTCCCGCCACGCCTCATTCTACTCGTTTCCCCTTTCTTGTCGGGTTGCAGGCCGAAGTATAAGAGGGAAGGTATAAAGTAGCCGAAGTATAAATAAATTATTTTTAAACAATTCGGTTCTGACTTCGGTTCCCACCACGCCTCATTCTTCTCATTTCCCCTTTCTCGTCGGGTTGGACGCCGAAGTATAAGAGAGAAGATTTAAAGAAGCCGAAGTATAAATATCTCTTGTCGGGTTGCAGGCCAAAGTATAAGAGGGAAGGTATGTATAAAAAAGCCGAAGTAAAAATAAATTATTTTAAAATAATTTGGTTCTGACTTCGGTTCCCGCCACGCCTCATTCTTCTCGTTTCCCCTTTCTTGTCGGGTTGCAGGCCGAAGTATAAGAGGGAATGAATAAAGAAGCCGAAGTTTAAATAAATTATTTCAAAATAATTTGGTTCTGACTTCGAATCCCACCACGCCTCATTCTTCTCAATTCCCCTTTCTCGTCGGGTTGGATGCCGAAGTATATTGTCGGGTTGGAGGCCAAGTATTAGAGGGAAAGTATAAAGAAGCCGAAGTATAAATACATTATTTCAAAGTAATTTGGTTCTGACTTCGGTTCCCGCCACGCCTCATTCTACTCGTTTCCCCTTTCTTGTCGGGTTGCAGGCCGAAGTATAAGAGGGAAGATATAAAGAAACCGAAGTATAAATAAATTATTTTGAAATAATTTGGTTCTGACTTCGGTTCCCACCACGCCTCATTCTTCTCATTTCCCCTTTCTCGTCGGGTTGGACGCCGAAGTATAAGAGGGAAGATATAAAGAAGCCGAAGTATAAATAAGTTATTTTAAAATAAATTGGTTCTGACTTCGGTTCCCACCACGCCTCATTCTTCTCGTTCCCCCTTACTTGTCGGGTTCAGGCCGAAGTATAAATAAATTATTTTAAAATAATTTGGTTCTGACTTCGGTTCTCTCCACGCTTCATCCTTCTCATTTTCCCTTTCTTGTCGGGTTGGAGGCCGAAGTATAAGAGGGAATGTATAAAGAAGCCGAAGTTTAAATAAATTATTTCAAAATAATTTGGTTCTGATTTCGGTTCCCACCACGCCTCATTCTTCTCAATTCCCCTTTCTCGTCGGGTTGGAGGCCGAAGTATAATGTCGGGTTGGAGGACAAAGTATGAGAGGGAGAGTATAAAGAAGTCGAAGTATAAATAAGTTATTTTAAAATAATTTGGTTCTGACTTCGGTTCCCGCCACGCCTTATTTTTCTTGTTTCCCCTTTCTTGTCGGGTTGCAGGCCGAAGTAGAAGAGGGAAAATATAAAGAAGCCGAAGTATAAATAAATTATTTTAAAATAATTTGGTTCTGACTTCGGTTCTCACCACGCTTCATCCTTCTCATTTTCCCTTTCTTGTCGGGTTGCAGGCCGAAGTATAAGAGGGAAGGTATGTATAAAAAAGCCGAAGTAAAAATAAATTATTTTAAAATAATTTGGTTCTGACTTCGGTTCCCGCCACGCCTCATTCTTCTCGTGTCCCCTTTCTTGTCGGGTTGCAGGCCGAAGTATAAGAGGGAATGAATAAAGAAGCCGAAGTTTAAATAAATTATTTCAAAATAATTTGGTTCTGACTTCGGTTCCCACCACGCCTCATTCTTCTCAATTCCCCTTTCTCGTCGGGTTGGAGGCCGAAGTATATTGTCGGGTTGGAGGCCAAGTATTAGAGGGAAAGTATAAAGAAGCCGAAGTATAAATACATTATTTTAAAGTAATTTGGTTCTGACTTCGGTTCCCGCCACGCCTCATTCTACTCGTTTCCCCTTTCTTGTCGGGTTGCAGGCCGAAGTATAAGAGGGAAAGTATAAAGAAGCCGAAGTATAAATAAGTTATTTTAAAATAAATTGGTTCTGACTTCGGTTCCCACCACGCCTCATTCTTCTCGTTCCCCCTTACTTGTCGGGTTGCAGGCCGAAGTATAAATAAATTATTTTAAAATAATTTGGTTCTGACTTCGGTTCCCGCCACGCCTCATTCTACTCGTTTCCCCTTTCTTGTCGGGTTGCAGGCCGAAGTAGAAGAGGGAAGGTATAAAGAAGCCGAAATATAAATAAGTTGTTTTAAAATAAATTGGTTCTGACTTCGGTTCCCACCACGCCTCATTTTTCTCGTTCCCTCTTATTTGTCGGGTTGGAGGCCGAAGTATAATGTCGGGTTGGAAGACAAAGTATGAGAGGGAGAGTATAAAGAAGTCGAAGTATAAATAGGTTATTTTAAAATAATTTGGTTCTGACTTCGGTTCCCGCCACGCCTTATTTTTCTTGTTTCCCCTTTCTTGTCGGGTTGCAGGCCAAAGTATAAGAGGGAAGATATAAAGAAGCCGAAGTATAAATTATTTTAAAATAAATTGGTTCTGACTTCGGTTCCCGCCACGCCTCATTCTTCTCGTTTCCCCTTTCTTGTCGGGTTTCAGGCCGAAGTATAAGAGGGAATGTATAAAGAAGCCGAAGTTCAAATAAATTATTTCAAAATAATTTGGTTCTGACTTCGGTTCCCACCACGCCTCATTTTTCTCAATTCCCCTTTCTCGTCGGGTTGGACGCCGAAGTATAAGAGGGAAAGTATAAAGAAGCCGAAGTAAAAATAAATTATTTTAAAATAATTTGGTTCTGACTTCGGTTTCCGCCACGCCTCATTTTTCTCGTTCCCCCTTATTTGTCGGGTTGGAGGCCGAAGTATATTGTCGGGTTGGAGGCCAAGTATTAGAGGGAAAGTATAAAGAAGCCGAAGTATAAATAAATTATTTTAAAGTAATTTGGTTCTGACTTGGGTTCCCGCCACGCCTCATTCTTCTCGTTTCCCCTTTCTTGTCGGGTTGCAGGCCGAAGTAAAAGAGGGAAAGTATAAAGAAGCCGAAGTAAAAATAAATTATTTTAAAATAATTTGGTTCTGACTTCGGTTCCCACCACGCCTCATTCTTCTCATTTCCCCTTTCTCGTCGGGTTGGACGCCGAAGTATAAGAGGGAAAGTATAAAGAAGCCGAAGTAAAAATAAATTGTTTTAAAATAATTTGGTTCTGACTTCGGTTCCCACCACGCCTCATTCTTCTCGTTCCCCCTTACTTGTCGGGTTGGAGGCCGAAGTATAAATAAATTATTTTTAAATAATTTGGTTCTGACTTCGGTTCTCACCACGCTTCATCCTTCTCATTTTCCCTTTCTTGTCGGGTTGGAGGCCGAAGTATAAGAGGGAAAGTATAAAGAAGCCGAAGTATAAATAAGTTAATTTAAAATAATTTGGTTCTGACTTCGGTTCCCGCCACGCCTCATTCTTCTTGTTTCCCCTTTCTTGTCGGGTTGCAGGCCGAAGTAAAAGAGGGAAGGTATAAAGAAGCCGAAGTATGAATAAATTATTTTAAAATAATTCGGTTCTGACTTCGGTTCTCACCACGCTTCATCCTTCTCATTTTCCCTTTCTTGTCGGGTTGCAAGCCGAAGTATAAGAAGGAAGGTATGTATAAAAAAGCCGAAGTAAAAATAAATTATTTTAAAATAATTTGGTTCTGACTTCGGTTCCCGCCACGCCTCATTCTTCTCGTTTCCCCTTTCTTGTCGGGTTGCAGGCCGAAGTATAAGAGGGAATGTATAAAGAAGCCGAAGTTTAAATAAATTATTTCAAAATAATTTGGTTCTGATTTCGGTTCCCACCACGCCTCATTCTTCTCAATTCCCCTTTCTCGTCGGGTTGGAGGCCGAAGTATATTGTCGGGTTGGAGGCCAAGTATTAGAGGGAAAGTATGAAGAAGCCGAAGTATAAATACATTATTTTAAAGTAATTTGGTTCTGACTTCGGTTCCCGCCACGCCTCATTCTACTCGTTTCCCCTTTCTTGTCGGGTTGCAGGCCGAAGTATAAGAGGGAAGGTATAAAGTAGCCGAAGTATAAATAAATTATTTTTAAACAATTCGGTTCTGACTTCGGTTCCCACCACGCCTCATTCTTCTCATTTCCCCTTTCTCGTCGGGTTGGACGCCGAAGTATAAGAGAGAAGATTTAAAGAAGCCGAAGTATAAATATCTCTTGTCGGGTTGCAGGCCAAAGTATAAGAGGGAAGGTATGTATAAAAAAGCCGAAGTAAAAATAAATTATTTTAAAATAATTTGGTTCTGACTTCGGTTCCCGCCACGCCTCATTCTTCTCGTTTCCCCTTTCTTGTCGGGTTGCAGGCCGAAGTATAAGAGGGAATGAATAAAGAAGCCGAAGTTTAAATAAATTATTTCAAAATAATTTGGTTCTGACTTCGGTTCCCACCACGCCTCATTCTTCTCAATTCCCCTTTCTCGTCGGGTTGGATGCCGAAGTATATTGTCGGGTTGGAGGCCAAGTATTAGAGGGAAAGTATAAAGAAGCCGAAGTATAAATTATCTTTTAAAAGTACTTCCGTAAAAAGTGTTGTTTGTGTTAACCTGATTCAAGAAAAGCGCATGCATATATTATTAATTTTCGAAAAATCAAATCGTAAACACCTGAACATGAAAACTAACACAAACTTGCTCTTTCAAACGAATATAGAATAGTTACACGTAACATTCAGAATAATACGAGTGTTTTGTTTATTTAGTGTTTTTTGCGGTTTATTATTTATGGTTTATCAGTAAAATAAAATGTTATTCGTGATGTTGTTTGACTCAATGTTTCAGGTATAAAAATGTCAAAAAAATAAAACATGGAATTATTCAACATTAATTATTCAAAAATTATTCAACGTTTTGAAAGAGCAAGTTTGTGTTAGTTTTCATGTTCAGGTGTTTACGATTTGATTTTTCGAAAATTAATAATATATGCATGCGCTTTTCTTGAATCAGGTTAACACAAACAACACTTTTTACGGAAGTACTTTTAAAAGATAATATATGTCCTTTTGTTGAATTTCATAGAAATTTTCTCTCTCGTCTTCATACATGTAACATGTTCTTCTCTCATTATTTCATCAATTTCATTTCAAATTTATTCGATATTTTCTCGTTCTCTCGTTCTCTCCTTCCATTCCTTCCCTCCTTCTCTCCTTCTTTCCTTCTCTCCTCCTCTCCTTTCCTCCTTCTCTCCTCCCATTCCTTCCCTCCTTCTCTCCTTCTCCCCTTCTCTCCTCCTCTCCTCCTCTCCTTCCCTCCTTCCTTCCTTCCCTCCTTCTTTCCTTCTCTCTTTCTCTCGTTCTCTCTTTCTCTCGTTCTCTCTTTCTCTCGTTCTCTCGTTATCCCTTTCTCTCTTTCTCTCGTTCTCTAGTTCTCTCGTTCTCTCGTTCTCTCGTTCTCTCGTTCTCTCTTTTCTCTCTTTTCTCTCTTTCTCTCGTTCTCTCTTTCTCTCGTTCTCTCGTTCTCTCGTTCTCTCGTTCTCTCGTTCTCTCCGTCTCTCCGTCTCTCCTTCTCTCCTTCCCTCCTTCCCCCCTTCTCCCTTTCTCTCTTTCTCTCGTTCTCTCGTTCTCTCGTTATCTAGTTCTCTCGTTATTTCGTTTTCTCTTTCTCTCGTTCTCTCGTTCTCTCGTTCTCTCGTTCTCTCGTTCTCGCGTGTCTCCTTCTCTTCTTCTCTCCTTCCCTCCTTCCCTCCTTCTCCCTTTCTCTTTTTCTCTAGTTCTCCAGTTCTCTCTTTCTCTCGTTCTCTCTTTCTCTCTTTCTCTCTTTCTCTCGTTCTCTCGTTCTCTCGTTCTCTCGTTCTCTCGTTTCTCGTTCTCTCGTTCTCTCGTTTTCTCCGTCTCTCCGTCTCTCCTTCTCTTCTTCCCTCCTTCCCTCCTACCACCCTCCTTCTCTCTTTCTCTCGTTCTCTCGTTCTCTAGTTATATCGTTCTCTCTTTCTTTCGTTCTCTCTTTCTCTTGTTCTCTCTTTCTCTCGTTTTCTCGTTCTCTCGTTCTCTCGTTCTCTCGTTCTCTCTTTATCTCGTTCTCTCTTTCTATCCTTCTCTCGTTCTCTCGTTCTCTCGTTCTCTCGTTCTCTCCGTCTCTCCTTCTCTTCTTCCCTCCTTCTCTCCTTCTCTCTTTCTCTCTTTCTCTCGTTCTCTATTTCTCTCGTTATATCGTTATATCGTTCTCTCTTTCTCTCGTTCTCTCGTGCTCTCGTTTTCTCGTTCTCTCGTTGTCTCGTTGTCTCGTTGTCTCGTTGTCTCGTTCTCTCGTTGTCTCGTTCTCTCCTTCTTTCCTTCCCTCCTTCCCGCCTTCTCACTTTCTCTCTTTCTCTCGTTCTCTAGTTCTCTCGTTATATCGTTCTCTCTTTCACTCGTTTTCTCTTTCTATCGGTTTCTCTTTCTCTCGTTCTCTCATTATCTCTTTCTCTCTTTCTCTCTTTCTCTCTTTCTCTTTTCTCTCTTTCTCTTTTTTCTCTAGTTCTCTCCTTCTCTCCTTCTCTTCTTCTCTCCATCCCTCCTTCCCTCCTTCTCCCTTTCTCTCTTTCTCTCGTTCTCTAGCTCTCTCGTTATATCGTTCTCTCTTTCTCTCGTTTTCTCTTTCTCTCGTTTTCTCGTTTTCTCGTTCTCTCTTTCTCTCTTTCTCTCCTTCCCTCCTTCCCTCCTCCTCCCATTCTCTCTTTCTCTCGTTCTCCAATTCTCTCGTTATATCGTTCTCGCTTTCTCTCGTTCTCTCTTTATCTCTTTCTCTCTTTATCTCTTTCTTTCGTTCTCTAGTTCTCTCGTTCTCTCTTTCTATCCTTCTCTTCTTCTCTCCATCCCTCCTTCCCTCCTTCTCCCTTTCTCTCTTTCTCTCGTTCTCTAGCTCTCTCGTTCTCTTTTTATATCTTTCTCTCTTTCTCTGGTTCTCTCGTTCTCTCGTTCTCTCTTTCTATCCTTCTCTCGTTCTCTCGTTCTCTCCGTCTCTCCTTCCCTCCTTCCCTCCTCTCTTTTTCTCCTTTTCTCTCGTTATATCGTTCTCTCGTTATATCGTTCTCTCGTTCTCTCGTTCTCTCTTTCTCTCTCCCCTTACTAAATTCCTACTGATCGCAGCCACCAAAGTACATCTGTCTCTCTCCAAACAGCGTGCTCTCTCGCGTGCTCTCGCGCTCGCCCGCCAGCAGAGGGCTAGCTATCAGCTAGCGTGACTGGAAACGACACCCACCCACCCACCCACACGCTGGCCTTTCGCCTAGTGCGAGTGCGAGATCGCTCATAACTTCTTTCGGAGAAAAGATACAAAGATGCCGTCAATTAGTGATCTGCCCTATGGAACCGTGCGAATCTAACTAACATAAATTGGAAGACTTCACATTGTTGCTAACATGTCCTTTGGATATCGCTACTTGAAAATTCTGGCGCGAGCCTTATTTTAACCCAAGAGAGAGGGCGCTGCGCGCCCTCTCTAATACATTATTTCAAAGTAATTTGGTTCTGACTTCGGTTCCCGCCACGCCTCATTCTACTCGTTTCCCCTTTCTTGTCGGGTTGCAGGCCGAAGTATAAGAGGGAAGATATAAAGAAACCGAAGTATAAATAAATTATTTTGAAATAATTTGGTTCTGACTTCGGTTCCCACCACGCCTCATTCTTCTCATTTCCCCTTTCTCGTCGGGTTGGACGCCGAAGTATAAGAGGGAAGATATAAAGAAGCCGAAGTATAAATAAGTTATTTTAAAATAAATTGGTTCTGACTTCGGTTCCCACCACGCCTCATTCTTCTCGTTCCCCCTTACTTGTCGGGTTCAGGCCGAAGTATAAATAAATTATTTTAAAATAATTTGGTTCTGACTTCGGTTCTCTCCACGCTTCATCCTTCTCATTTTCCCTTTCTTGTCGGGTTGGAGGCCGAAGTATAAGAGGGAAAGTATAAAGAAGCCGAAGTTTAAATAAATTATTTCAAAATAATTTGGTTCTGATTTCGGTTCCCACCACGCCTCATTCTTCTCAATTCCCCTTTCTCGTCGGGTTGGAGGCCGAAGTATAATGTCGGGTTGGAGGACAAAGTATGAGAGGGAGAGTATAAAGAAGTCGAAGTATAAATAAGTTATTTTAAAATAATTTGGTTCTGACTTCGGTTCCCGCCACGCCTTATTTTTCTTGTTTCCCCTTTCTTGTCGGGTTGCAGGCCGAAGTAGAAGAGGGAAAATATAAAGAAGCCGAAGTATAAATAAATTATTTTAAAATAATTTGGTTCTGACTTCGGTTCTCACCACGCTTCATCCTTCTCATTTTCCCTTTCTTGTCGGGTTGCAGGCCGAAGTATAAGAGGGAAGGTATGTATAAAAAAGCCGAAGTAAAAATAAATTATTTTAAAATAATTTGGTTCTGACTTCGGTTCCCGCCACGCCTCATTCTTCTCGTGTCCCCTTTCTTGTCGGGTTGCAGGCCGAAGTATAAGAGGGAATGAATAAAGAAGCCGAAGTTTAAATAAATTATTTCAAAATAATTTGGTTCTGACTTCGGTTCCCACCACGCCTCATTCTTCTCAATTCCCCTTTCTCGTCGGGTTGGAGGCCGAAGTATATTGTCGGGTTGGAGGCCAAGTATTAGAGGGAAAGTATAAAGAAGCCGAAGTATAAATACATTATTTTAAAGTAATTTGGTTCTGACTTCGGTTCCCGCCACGCCTCATTCTACTCGTTTCCCCTTTCTTGTCGGGTTGCAGGCCGAAGTATAAGAGGGAAAGTATAAAGAAGCCGAAGTATAAAAAAGTTATTTTAAAATAAATTGGTTCTGACTTCGGTTCCCACCACGCCTCATTCTTCTCGTTCCCCCTTACTTGTCGGGTTGCAGGCCGAAGTATAAATAAATTATTTTAAAATAATTTGGTTCTGACTTCGGTTCCCGCCACGCCTCATTCTACTCGTTTCCCCTTTCTTGTCGGGTTGCAGGCCGAAGTATAAGAGGGAAGGTATAAAGTAGCCGAAGTATAAATAAATTATTTTTAAACAATTCGGTTCTGACTTCGGTTCCCGCCACGCTTCATTCTTCTCATTTTCCCTTTTTTGTCGGGTTGGACGCCGAAGTATAAGAGGGAAGATATAAAGAAGCCGAAGTATAAATAAGTTGTTTTAAAATGAATTGGTTCTGACTTCGGTTCCCACCACGCCTCATTCTTCTCGTTCCCCCTTATTTGTCGGGTTGGAGGCCGAAGTTATAATGTCGGGTAGGAGGACAAAGTATGAGAGGGAGAGTATAAAGAAGTCGAAGTATAAATAAGTTCTTTTAAAATAATTTGGTTCTGACTTCGGTTCCCGCCACGCCTTATTTTTCTTGTTTCCCCTTTCTTGTCGGGTTGCAGGCCGAAGTAGAAGAGGGAAAATATAAAGAAGCCGAAGTATAAATAAATTATTTTAAAATAATTTGGTTCTGACTTCGGTTCTCACCACGCTTCATCCTTCTCATTTTCCCTTTCTTGTCGGGTTGCAGGCCGAAGTATAAGAGGGAAGGTATGTATAAAAAGCCGAAGTAAAAATAAATTATTTTAAAATAATTTGGTTCTGACTTCGGTTCCCGCCACGCCTCATTTTTCTCGTTTCCCTTTTCTTGTCGGGTTGCAGGCCGAAGTATAAGAGGGAATGTATAAAGAAGCCGAAGTTTAAATAAATTATTTCAAAAATATTTGGTTCTGACTTCGGTTCCCACCACGCCTCATTCTTCTCAATTCCCCTTTCTCGTCGGGTTGGAGGCCGAAGTATATTGTCGGGTTGGAGGCCGAGTATTAGAGGGAAAGTATAAAGAAGCCGAAGTATAAATACATTATTTTAAAGTAATTTGGTTCTGACTTCGGTTCCCGCCACGCCTCATTCTACTCGTTTCCCCTTTCTTGTCGGGTTGCAGGCCGAAGTATAAGAGGGAAAGTATAAAGAAGCCGAAGTATAAATAAATTATTTTGAAATAATTTGGTTCTGACTTCGGTTCCCACCACGCCTCATTCTTCTCGTTCCCCCTTACTTGTCGGGTTGCAGGCCGAAGTATAAATAAATTATTTTAAAATAATTTGGTTCTGACTTCGGTTCTCTCCACGCTTCATCCTTCTCATTTTCCCTTTCTTGTCGGAATGGAGGCCGAAGTATAAGAGGGAATGTATAAAGAAGCCGAAGTTTAAATAAATTATTTCAAAATAATTTGGTTCTGATTTCGGTTCCCACCACGCCTCATTCTTCTCAATTCCCCTTTCTCGTCGGGTTGGAGGCCGAAGTATATTGTCGGGTTGGAGGCCAAGTATTAGAGGGAAAGTATAAAGAAGCCGAAGTATAAATACATTATTTTAAAGTAATTTGGTTCTGACTTCGGTTCCCGCCACGCCTCATTCCACTCGTTTCCCCTTTCTTGTCGGGTTGCAGGCCGAAGTATAAGAGGGAAGGTATAAAGTAGCCGAAGTATAAATAAATTATTTTGAAATAATTTGGTTCTGACTTCGGTTCCCACCACGCCTCATTCTTCTCATTTCCCCTTTCTCGTCGGGTTGGACGCCGAAGTATAAGAGGGAAGATATAAAGAAGCCGAAGTATAAATAAGTTATTTTAAAATAAATTGGTTCTGACTTCGGTTCCCACCACGCCTCATTCTTCTCGTTCCCCCTTACTTGTCGGGTTGCAGGCCGAAGTATAAATACATTATTTTAAAATATTTTGGTTCTGACTTCGGTTCTCTCCACGCTTCATCCTTCTCATTTTCCCTTTCTTGTCGGGTTGGAGGCCGAAGTATAAGAGGGAATGTATAAAGAAGCCGAAGTAAAAATAAATTATTTTAAAATAATTTGGTTCTGACTTCGGTTTCCGCCACGCCTCATTTTTCTCGTTCCCTCTTATTTGTCGGGTTGGAGGCCGAAGTATAATGTCGGGTTGGAGGACAAAGTATGAGAGGGAGAGTATAAAGAAGTCGAAGTATAAATAAGTTATTTTAAAATAATTTGGTTCTGACTTCGGTTCCCGCCACGCCTTATTTTTCTTGTTTCCCCTTTCTTGTCGGGTTGCAGGCCAAAGTATAAGAGGGAAGATATAAAGAAGCCGAAGTATAAATTATTTTAAAATAAATTGGTTCTGACTTCGGTTCCCGCCACGCCTCATTCTTCTCGTTTCCCCTTTCTTGTCGGGTTTCAGGCCGAAGTATAAGAGGGAATGTATAAAGAAGCCGAAGTTCAAATAAATTATTTCAAAATAATTTGGTTCTGACTTCGGTTCCCACCACGCCTCATTTTTCTCAATTCCCCTTTCTCGTCGGGTTGGACGCCGAAGTATAAGAGGGAAAGTATAAAGAAGCCGAAGTAAAAATAAATTATTTTAAAATAATTTGGTTCTGACTTCGGTTTCCGCCACGCCTCATTTTTCTCGTTCCCCCTTATTTGTCGGGTTGGAGGCCGAAGTATATTGTCGGGTTGGAGGCCAAGTATTAGAGGGAAAGTATAAAGAAGCCGAAGTATAAATAAATTATTTTAAAGTAATTTGGTTCTGACTTGGGTTCCCGCCACGCCTCATTCTTCTCGTTTCCCCTTTCTTGTCGGGTTGCAGGCCGAAGTAAAAGAGGGAAAGTATAAAGAAGCCGAAGTAAAAATAAATTATTTTAAAATAATTTGGTTCTGACTTCGGTTCCCACCACGCCTCATTCTTCTCATTTCCCCTTTCTCGTCGGGTTGGACGCCGAAGTATAAGAGGGAAAGTATAAAGAAGCCGAAGTAAAAATAAATTGTTTTAAAATAATTTGGTTCTGACTTCGGTTCCCACCACGCCTCATTCTTCTCGTTCCCCCTTACTTGTCGGGTTGGAGGCCGAAGTATAAATAAATTATTTTTAAATAATTTGGTTCTGACTTCGGTTCTCACCACGCTTCATCCTTCTCATTTTCCCTTTCTTGTCGGGTTGGAGGCCGAAGTATAAGAGGGAAAGTATAAAGAAGCCGAAGTATAAATAAGTTAATTTAAAATAATTTGGTTCTGACTTCGGTTCCCGCCACGCCTCATTCTTCTTGTTTCCCCTTTCTTGTCGGGTTGCAGGCCGAAGTAAAAGAGGGAAGGTATAAAGAAGCCGAAGTATGAATAAATTATTTTAAAATAATTCGGTTCTGACTTCGGTTCTCACCACGCTTCATCCTTCTCATTTTCCCTTTCTTGTCGGGTTGCAAGCCGAAGTATAAGAGGGAAGGTATGTATAAAAAAGCAGAAGTAAAAATAAATTATTTTAAAATAATTTGGTTCTGACTTCGGTTCCCGCCACGCCTCATTCTTCTCGTTTCCCCTTTCTTGTCGGGTTGCAGGCCGAAGTATAAGAGGGAATGTATAAAGAAGCCGAAGTTTAAATAAATTATTTCAAAATAATTTGGTTCTGATTTCGGTTCCCACCACGCCTCATTCTTCTCAATTCCCCTTTCTCGTCGGGTTGGAGTCCGAAGTATATTGTCGGGTTGGAGGCCAAGTATTAGAGGGAAAGTATGAAGAAGCCGAAGTATAAATACATTATTTTAAAGTAATTTGGTTCTGACTTCGGTTCCCGCCACGCCTCATTCTACTCGTTTCCCCTTTCTTGTCGGGTTGCAGGCCGAAGTATAAGAGGGAATGTATAAAGAAGCCGAAGTTTAAATAAATTATTTCAAAATAATTTGGTTCTGATTTCGGTTCCCACCACGCCTCATTCTTCTCAATTCCCCTTTCTCGTCGGGTTGGAGGCCGAAGTATATTGTCGGGTTGGAGGCCAAGTATTAGAGGGAAAGTATAAAGAAGCCGAAGTATAAATACATTATTTTAAAGTAATTTGGTTCTGACTTCGGTTCCCGCCACGCCTCATTCTACTCGTTTCCCCTTTCTTGTCGGGTTGCAGGCCGAAGTATAAGAGGGAAGGTATAAAGTAGCCGAAGTATAAATAAATTATTTTAAAATAATTTGGTTCTGACTTCGGTTCTCTCCACGCTTCATCCTTCTCATTTTCCCTTTCTTGTCGGAATGGAGGCCGAAGTATAAGAGGGAATGTATAAAGAAGCCGAAGTTTAAATAAATTATTTCAAAATAATTTGGTTCTGATTTCGGTTCCCACCACGCCTCATTCTTCTCAATTCCCCTTTCTCGTCGGGTTGGAGGCCGAAGTATATTGTCGGGTTGGAGGCCAAGTATTAGAGGGAAAGTATAAAGAAGCCGAAGTATAAATACATTATTTTAAAGTAATTTGGTTCTGACTTCGGTTCCCGCCACGCCTCATTCTACTCGTTTCCCCTTTCTTGTCGGGTTGCAGGCCGAAGTATAAGAGGGAAGGTATAAAGTAGCCGAAGTATAAATAAATTATTTTAAAATAATTTGGTTCTGACTTCGGTTCTCTCCACGCTTCATCCTTCTCATTTTCCCTTTCTTGTCGGAATGGAGGCCGAAGTATAAGAGGGAATGTATAAAGAAGCCGAAGTTTAAATAAATTATTTCAAAATAATTTGGTTCTGATTTCGGTTCCCACCACGCCTCATTCTTCTCAATTCCCCTTTCTCGTCGGGTTGGAGGCCGAAGTATATTGTCGGGTTGGAGGCCAAGTATTAGAGGGAAAGTATAAAGAAGCCGAAGTATAAATACATTATTTTAAAGTAATTTGGTTCTGACTTCGGTTCCCGCCACGCCTCATTCTACTCGTTTCCCCTTTCTTGTCGGGTTGCAGGCCGAAGTATAAGAGGGAAGGTATAAAGTAGCCGAAGTATAAATAAATTATTTTGAAATAATTTGGTTCTGACTTCGGTTCCCACCACGCCTCATTCTTCTCATTTCCCCTTTCTCGTCGGGTTGGACGCCGAAGTATAAGAGGGAAGATATAAAGAAGCCGAAGTATAAATAAGTTATTTTAAAATAAATTGGTTCTGACTTCGGTTCCCACCACGCCTCATTCTTCTCGTTCCCCCTTACTTGTCGGGTTGCAGGCCGAAGTATAAATACATTATTTTAAAATATTTTGGTTCTGACTTCGGTTCTCTCCACGCTTCATCCTTCTCATTTTCCCTTTCTTGTCGGGTTGGAGGCCGAAGTATAAGAGGGAATGTATAAAGAAGCCGAAGTAAAAATAAATTATTTTAAAATAGTTTGGTTCTGACTTCGGTTTCCGCCACGCCTCATTTTTCTCGTTCCCTCTTATTTGTCGGGTTGGAGGCCGAAGTATAATGTCGGGTTGGAGGACAAAGTATGAGAGGGAGAGTATAAAGAAGTCGAAGTATAAATAAGTTATTTTAAAATAATTTGGTTCTGACTTCGGTTCCCGCCACGCCTTATTTTTCTTGTTTCCCCTTTCTTGTCGGGTTGCAGGCCAAAGTATAAGAGGGAAGATATAAAGAAGCCGAAGTATAAATTATTTTAAAATAAATTGGTTCTGACTTCGGTTCCCGCCACGCCTCATTCTTCTCGTTTCCCCTTTCTTGTCGGGTTTCAGGCCGAAGTATAAGAGGGAATGTATAAAGAAGCCGAAGTTCAAATAAATTATTTCAAAATAATTTGGTTCTGACTTCGGTTCCCACCACGCCTCATTTTTCTCAATTCCCCTTTCTCGTCGGGTTGGACGCCGAAGTATAAGAGGGAAAGTATAAAGAAGCCGAAGTAAAAATAAATTATTTTAAAATAATTTGGTTCTGACTTCGGTTTCCGCCACGCCTCATTTTTCTCGTTCCCCCTTATTTGTCGGGTTGGAGGCCGAAGTATATTGTCGGGTTGGAGGCCAAGTATTAGAGGGAAAGTATAAAGAAGCCGAAGTATAAATAAATTATTTTAAAGTAATTTGGTTCTGACTTGGGTTCCCGCCACGCCTCATTCTTCTCGTTTCCCCTTTCTTGTCGGGTTGCAGGCCGAAGTAAAAGAGGGAAAGTATAAAGAAGCCGAAGTAAAAATAAATTATTTTAAAATAATTTGGTTCTGACTTCGGTTCCCACCACGCCTCATTCTTCTCATTTCCCCTTTCTCGTCGGGTTGGACGCCGAAGTATAAGAGGGAAAGTATAAAGAAGCCGAAGTAAAAATAAATTGTTTTAAAATAATTTGGTTCTGACTTCGGTTCCCACCACGCCTCATTCTTCTCGTTCCCCCTTACTTGTCGGGTTGGAGGCCGAAGTATAAATAAATTATTTTTAAATAATTTGGTTCTGACTTCGGTTCTCACCACGCTTCATCCTTCTCATTTTCCCTTTCTTGTCGGGTTGGAGGCCGAAGTATAAGAGGGAAAGTATAAAGAAGCCGAAGTATAAATAAGTTAATTTAAAATAATTTGGTTCTGACTTCGGTTCCCGCCACGCCTCATTCTTCTTGTTTCCCCTTTCTTGTCGGGTTGCAGGCCGAAGTAAAAGAGGGAAGGTATAAAGAAGCCGAAGTATGAATAAATTATTTTAAAATAATTCGGTTCTGACTTCGGTTCTCACCACGCTTCATCCTTCTCATTTTCCCTTTCTTGTCGGGTTGCAAGCCGAAGTATAAGAGGGAAGGTATGTATAAAAAAGCCGAAGTAAAAATAAATTATTTTAAAATAATTTGGTTCTGACTTCGGTTCCCGCCACGCCTCATTCTTCTCGTTTCCCCTTTCTTGTCGGGTTGCAGGCCGAAGTATAAGAGGGAATGTATAAAGAAGCCGAAGTTTAAATAAATTATTTCAAAATAATTTGGTTCTGATTTCGGTTCCCACCACGCCTCATTCTTCTCAATTCCCCTTTCTCGTCGGGTTGGAGTCCGAAGTATATTGTCGGGTTGGAGGCCAAGTATTAGAGGGAAAGTATGAAGAAGCCGAAGTATAAATACATTATTTTAAAGTAATTTGGTTCTGACTTCGGTTCCCGCCACGCCTCATTCTACTCGTTTCCCCTTTCTTGTCGGGTTGCAGGCCGAAGTATAAGAGGGAAGGTATAAAGTAGCCGAAGTAAAAATAAATTATTTTTAAACAATTCGGTTCTGACTTCGGTTCCCACCACGCCTCATTCTTCTCATTTCCCCTTTCTCGTCGGGTTGGACGCCGAAGTATAAGAGAGAAGATTTAAAGAAGCCGAAGTATGAATATCTCTTGTCGGGTTGCAGGCCAAAGTATAAGAGGGAAGGTATGTATAAAAAAGCCGAAGTAAAAATAAATTATTTTAAAATAATTTGGTTCTGACTTCGGTTCCCGCCACGCCTCATTCTTCTCGTTTCCCCTTTCTTGTCGGGTTGCAGGCCGAAGTATAAGAGGGAATGAATAAAGAAGCCGAAGTTTAAATAAATTATTTCAAAATAATTTGGTTCTGACTTCGGTTCCCACCACGCCTCATTCTTCTCAATTCCCCTTTCTCGTCGGGTTGGATGCCGAAGTATATTGTCGGGTTGGAGGCCAAGTATTAGAGGGAAAGTATAAAGAAGCCGAAGTATAAATACATTATTTCAAAGTAATTTGGTTCTGACTTCGGTTCCCGCCACGCCTCATTCTACTCGTTTCCCCTTTCTTGTCGGGTTGCAGGCCGAAGTATAAGAGGGAAGATATAAAGAAACCGAAGTATAAATAAATTATTTTGAAATAATTTGGTTCTGACTTCGGTTCCCACCACGCCTCATTCTTCTCATTTCCCCTTTCTCGTCGGGTTGGACGCCGAAGTATAAGAGGGAAGATATAAAGAAGCCGAAGTATAAATAAGTTATTTTAAAATAAATTGGTTCTGACTTCGGTTCCCACCACGCCTCATTCTTCTCGTTCCCCCTTACTTGTCGGGTTCAGGCCGAAGTATAAATAAATTATTTTAAAATAATTTGGTTCTGACTTCGGTTCTCTCCACGCTTCATCCTTCTCATTTTCCCTTTCTTGTCGGGTTGGAGGCCGAAGTATAAGAGGGAAAGTATAAAGAAGCCGAAGTTTAAATAAATTATTTCAAAATAATTTGGTTCTGATTTCGGTTCCCACCACGCCTCATTCTTCTCAATTCCCCTTTCTCGTCGGGTTGGAGGCCGAAGTATAATGTCGGGTTGGAGGACAAAGTATGAGAGGGAGAGTATAAAGAAGTCGAAGTATAAATAAGTTATTTTAAAATAATTTGGTTCTGACTTCGGTTCCCGCCACGCCTTATTTTTCTTGTTTCCCCTTTCTTGTCGGGTTGCAGGCCGAAGTAGAAGAGGGAAAATATAAAGAAGCCGAAGTATAAATAAATTATTTTAAAATAATTTGGTTCTGACTTCGGTTCTCACCACGCTTCATCCTTCTCATTTTCCCTTTCTTGTCGGGTTGCAGGCCGAAGTATAAGAGGGAAGGTATGTATAAAAAAGCCGAAGTAAAAATAAATTATTTTAAAATAATTTGGTTCTGACTTCGGTTCCCGCCACGCCTCATTCTTCTCGTGTCCCCTTTCTTGTCGGGTTGCAGGCCGAAGTATAAGAGGGAATGAATAAAGAAGCCGAAGTTTAAATAAATTATTTCAAAATAATTTGGTTCTGACTTCGGTTCCCACCACGCCTCATTCTTCTCAATTCCCCTTTCTCGTCGGGTTGGAGGCCGAAGTATATTGTCGGGTTGGAGGCCAAGTATTAGAGGGAAAGTATAAAGAAGCCGAAGTATAAATACATTATTTTAAAGTAATTTGGTTCTGACTTCGGTTCCCGCCACGCCTCATTCTACTCGTTTCCCCTTTCTTGTCGGGTTGCAGGCCGAAGTATAAGAGGGAAAGTATAAAGAAGCCGAAGTATAAATAAGTTATTTTAAAATAAATTGGTTCTGACTTCGGTTCCCACCACGCCTCATTCTTCTCGTTCCCCCTTACTTGTCGGGTTGCAGGCCGAAGTATAAATAAATTATTTTAAAATAATTTGGTTCTGACTTCGGTTCCCGCCACGCCTCATTCTACTCGTTTCCCCTTTCTTGTCGGGTTGCAGGCCGAAGTATAAGAGGGAAGGTATAAAGTAGCCGAAGTATAAATAAATTATTTTTAAACAATTCGGTTCTGACTTCGGTTCCCGCCACGCTTCATTCTTCTCATTTTCCCTTTTTTGTCGGGTTGGACGCCGAAGTATAAGAGGGAAGATATAAAGAAGCCGAAGTATAAATAAGTTGTTTTAAAATGAATTGGTTCTGACTTCGGTTCCCACCACGCCTCATTCTTCTCGTTCCCCCTTATTTGTCGGGTTGGAGGCCGAAGTATAATGTCGGGTAGGAGGACAAAGTATGAGAGGGAGAGTATAAAGAAGTCGAAGTATAAATAAGTTCTTTTAAAATAATTTGGTTCTGACTTCGGTTCCCGCCACGCCTTATTTTTCTTGTTTCCCCTTTCTTGTCGGGTTGCAGGCCGAAGTAGAAGAGGGAAAATATAAAGAAGCCGAAGTATAAATAAATTATTTTAAAATAATTTGGTTCTGACTTCGGTTCTCACCACGCTTCATCCTTCTCATTTTCCCTTTCTTGTCGGGTTGCAGGCCGAAGTATAAGAGGGAAGGTATGTATAAAAAGCCGAAGTAAAAATAAATTATTTTAAAATAATTTGGTTCTGACTTCGGTTCCCGCCACGCCTCATTTTTCTCGTTTCCCTTTTCTTGTCGGGTTGCAGGCCGAAGTATAAGAGGGAATGTATAAAGAAGCCGAAGTTTAAATAAATTATTTCAAAAATATTTGGTTCTGACTTCGGTTCCCACCACGCCTCATTCTTCTCAATTCCCCTTTCTCGTCGGGTTGGAGGCCGAAGTATATTGTCGGGTTGGAGGCCGAGTATTAGAGGGAAAGTATAAAGAAGCCGAAGTATAAATACATTATTTTAAAGTAATTTGGTTCTGACTTCGGTTCCCGCCACGCCTCATTCTAATCGTTTCCCCTTTCTTGTCGGGTTGCAGGCCGAAGTATAAGAGGGAAAGTATAAAGAAGCCGAAGTATAAATAAATTATTTTGAAATAATTTGGTTCTGACTTCGGTTCCCACCACGCCTCATTCTTCTCGTTCCCCCTTACTTGTCGGGTTGCAGGCCGAAGTATAAATAAATTATTTTAAAATAATTTGGTTCTGACTTCGGTTCTCTCCACGCTTCATCCTTCTCATTTTCCCTTTCTTGTCGGAATGGAGGCCGAAGTATAAGAGGGAATGTATAAAGAAGCCGAAGTTTAAATAAATTATTTCAAAATAATTTGGTTCTGATTTCGGTTCCCACCACGCCTCATTCTTCTCAATTCCCCTTTCTCGTCGGGTTGGAGGCCGAAGTATATTGTCGGGTTGGAGGCCAAGTATTAGAGGGAAAGTATAAAGAAGCCGAAGTATAAATACATTATTTTAAAGTAATTTGGTTCTGACTTCGGTTCCCGCCACGCCTCATTCTACTCGTTTCCCCTTTCTTGTCGGGTTGCAGGCCGAAGTATAAGAGGGAAGGTATAAAGTAGCCGAAGTATAAATAAATTATTTTGAAATAATTTGGTTCTGACTTCGGTTCTCACCACGCTTCATCCTTCTCATTTTCCCTTTCTTGTCGGGTTGCAGGCCGAAGTATAAGAGGGAAGGTATGTATAAAAAAGCCGAAGTAAAAATAAATTATTTTAAAATAATTTGGTTCTGACTTCGGTTCCCGCCACGCCTCATTTTTCTCGTTTCCCTTTTCTTGTCGGGTTGCAGGCCGAAGTATAAGAGGGAATGTATAAAGAAGCCGAAGTTTAAATAAATTATTTCAAAAATATTTGGTTCTGACTTCGGTTCCCACCACGCCTCATTCTTCTCAATTCCCCTTTCTCGTCGGGTTGGAGGCCGAAGTATATTGTCGGGTTGGAGGCCGAGTATTAGAGGGAAAGTATAAAGAAGCCGAAGTATAAATACATTATTTTAAAGTAATTTGGTTCTGACTTCGGTTCCCGCCACGCCTCATTCTACTCGTTTCCCCTTTCTTGTCGGGTTGCAGGCCGAAGTATAAGAGGGAAAGTATAAAGAAGCCGAAGTATAAATAAATTATTTTGAAATAATTTGGTTCTGACTTCGGTTCCCACCACGCCTCATTCTTCTCGTTCCCCCTTACTTGTCGGGTTGCAGGCCGAAGTATAAATAAATTATTTTAAAATAATTTGGTTCTGACTTCGGTTCTCTCCACGCTTCATCCTTCTCATTTTCCCTTTCTTGTCGGAATGGAGGCCGAAGTATAAGAGGGAATGTATAAAGAAGCCGAAGTTTAAATAAATTATTTCAAAATAATTTGGTTCTGATTTCGGTTCCCACCACGCCTCATTCTTCTCAATTCCCCTTTCTCGTCGGGTTGGAGGCCGAAGTATATTGTCGGGTTGGAGGCCAAGTATTAGAGGGAAAGTATAAAGAAGCCGAAGTATAAATACATTATTTTAAAGTAATTTGGTTCTGACTTCGGTTCCCGCCACGCCTCATTCTACTCGTTTCCCCTTTCTTGTCGGGTTGCAGGCCGAAGTATAAGAGGGAAGGTATAAAGTAGCCGAAGTATAAATAAATTATTTTGAAATAATTTGGTTCTGACTTCGGTTCCCACCACGCCTCATTCTTCTTATTTCCCCTTTCTCGTCGGGTTGGACGCCGAAGTATAAGAGGGAAGATATAAAGAAGCCGAAGTATAAATAAGTTATTTTAAAATAAATTGGTTCTGACTTCGGTTCCCGCCACGCCTCATTCTACTCGTTTCCCCTTTCTTGTCGGGTTGCAGGCCGAAGTATAAGAGGGAAGGTATAAAGTAGCCGAAGTATAAATAAATTATTTTGAAATAATTTGGTTCTGACTTCGGTTCCCACCACGCCTCATTCTTCTTATTTCCCCTTTCTCGTCGGGTTGGACGCCGAAGTATAAGAGGGAAGATATAAAGAAGCCGAAGTATAAATAAGTTATTTTAAAATAAATTGGTTCTGACTTCGGTTCCCACCACGCCTCATTCTTCTCGTTCCCCCTTACTTGTCGGGTTGCAGGCCGAAGTATAAATACATTATTTTAAAATATTTTGGTTCTGACTTCGGTTCTCTCCACGCTTCATCCTTCTCATTTTCCCTTTCTTGTCGGGTTGGAGGCCGAAGTATAAGAGGGAATGTATAAAGAAGCCGAAGTTTAAATAAATTATTTCAAAATAATTTGGTTCTGATTTCGGTTCCCACCACGCCTCATTCTTCTCAATTGCCCTTTCTCGTCGGGTTGGAGGCCGAAGTATAATGTCGGGTTGGAGGACAAAGTATGAGAGGGAGAGTATAAAGAAGTCGAAGTATAAATAAGTTATTTTAAAATAATTTGGTTCTGACTTCGGTTCCCGCCACGCCTTATTTTTCTTGTTTCCCCTTTCTTGTCGGGTTGCAGGCCAAAGTAGAAAAGGGAAAATATAAAGAAGCCGAAGTATAAATAAATTATTTTAAAATAATTTGGTTCTGACTTCGGTTCTCACCACGCTTCATCCTTCTCATTTTCCCTTTCTTGTCGGGTTGCAGGCCGAAGTATAAGAGGGAAGGTATGTATAAAAAAGCCGAAGTAAAAATAAATTGTTTTAAAATAATTTAGTTCTGACTTCGGTTCCCGCCACGCCTCATTCTTCTCGTGTCCCCTTTCTTGTCGGGTTGCAGGCCGAAGTATAAGAGGGAATGAATAAAGAAGCCGAAGTTTAAATAAATTATTTCAAAATAATTTGGTTCTGACTTCGGTTCCCACCACGCCTCATTCTTCTCAATTCCCCTTTCTCGTCGGGTTGGAGGCCGAAGTATATTGTCGGGTTGGAGGCCAAGTATTAGAGGGAAAGTATAAAGAAGCCGAAGTATAAATACATTATTTAAAAGTAATTTGGTTCTGACTTCGGTTCCCGCCACGCCTCATTCTACTCGTTTCCCCTTTCTTGTCGGGTTGCAGGCCGAAGTATAAGAGGGAAAGTATAAAGAAGCCGAAGTATAAATAAATTATTTTGAAATAATTTGGTTCTGACTTCGGTTCCCACCACGCCTCATTCTTCTCATTTCCCCTTTCTCGTCGGGTTGGACGCCGAAGTATAAGAGGGAAGATATAAAGAAGCCGAAGTATAAATAAGTTATTTTAAAATAAATTGGTTCTGACTTCGGTTCCCACCACGCCTCATTCTTCTCGTTCCCCCTTACTTGTCGGGTTGCAGGCCGAAGTATAAATAAATTATTTTAAAATAATTTGGTTCTGACTTCGGTTCTCTCCACGCTTCATCCTTCTCATTTTCCCTTTCTTGTCGGAATGGAGGCCGAAGTATAAGAGGGAATGTATAAAGAAGCCGAAGTTTAAATAAATTATTTCAAAATAATTTGGTTCTGATTTCGGTTCCCACCACGCCTCATTCTTCTCAATTCCCCTTTCTCGTCGGGTTGGAGGCCGAAGTATATTGTCGGGTTGGAGGCCAAGTATTAGAGGGAAAGTATAAAGTAGCCGAAGTATAAATACATTATTTTAAAGTAATTTGGTTCTGACTTCGGTTCCCGCCACGCCTTATTTTTCTTGTTTCCCCTTTCTTGTCGGGTTGCAGGCCGAAGTAGAAGAGGGAAAATATAAAGAAGCCGAAGTATAAATAAATTATTTTAAAATAATTTGGTTCTGACTTCGGTTCTCACCACGCTTCATCCTTCTCATTTTCCCTTTCTTGTCGGGTTGCAGGCCGAAGTATAAGAGGGAAGGTATGTATAAAAAAGCCGAAGTAAAAATAAATTATTTTAAAATAATTTGGTTCTGACTTCGGTTCCCGCCACGCCTCATTCTTCTCGTGTCCCCTTTCTTGTCGGGTTGCAGGCCGAAGTATAAGAGGGAATGAATAAAGAAGCCGAAGTTTAAATAAATTATTTCAAAATAATTTGGTTCTGACTTCGGTTCCCACCACGCCTCATTCTTCTCAATTCCCCTTTCTCGTCGGGTTGGAGGCCGAAGTATATTGTCGGGTTGGAGGCCAAGTATTAGAGGGAAAGTATAAAGAAGCCGAAGTATAAATACATTATTTTAAAGTAATTTGGTTCTGACTTCGGTTCCCGCCACGCCTCATTCTACTCGTTTCCCCTTTCTTGTCGGGTTGCAGGCCGAAGTATAAGAGGGAAAGTATAAAGAAGCCGAAGTATAAATAAATTATTTTGAAATAATTTGGTTCTGACTTCGGTTCCCACCACGCCTCATTCTTCTCATTTCCCCTTTCTCGTCGGGTTGGACGCCGAAGTATAAGAGGGAAGATATAAAGAAGCCGAAGTATAAATAAGTTATTTTAAAATAAATTGGTTCTGACTTCGGTTCCCACCACGCCTCATTCTTCTCGTTCCCCCTTACTTGTCGGGTTGCAGGCCGAAGTATAAATAAATTATTTTAAAATAATTTGGTTCTGACTTCGGTTCTCTCCACGCTTCATCCTTCTCATTTTCCCTTTCTTGTCGGAATGGAGGCCGAAGTATAAGAGGGAATGTATAAAGAAGCCGAAGTTTAAATAAATTATTTCAAAATAATTTGGTTCTGATTTCGGTTCCCACCACGCCTCATTCTTCTCAATTCCCCTTTCTCGTCGGGTTGGAGGCCAAGTATTAGAGGGAAAGTATAAAGAAGCCGAAGTATAATTACATTATTTTAAAGTAATTTGGTTCTGACTTCGGTTCCCGCCACGCCTCATTCTACTCGTTTCCCCTTTCTTGTCGGGTTGCAGGCCGAAGTATAAGAGGGAAGGTATAAAGTAGCTGAAGTATAAATAAATTATTTTTAAACAATTCGGTTCTGACTTCGGTTCCCGCCACGCTTCATCCTTCTCATTTTCCCTTTTTTGTCGGGTTGGACGCCGAAGTATAAGAGGGAAGATATAAAGAAGCCGAAGTATAAATAAGTTGTTTTAAAATGAATTGGTTCTGACTTCGGTTCCCACCACGTCTCATTCTTCTCGTTCCCCCTTATTTGTCGGGTTGGAGGCCGAAGTATAATGTCGGGTTGGAGGACAAAATATGAGAGGGAGAGTATAAAGAAGTCGAAGTATAAATAGTAAGTTCTTTTAAAATAATTTGGTTCTGACTTCGGTTCCCGCCACGCCTTATTTTTCTTGTTTCCCCTTTCTTGTCGGGTTGCAGGCCGAAGTAGAAGAGGGAAAATATAAAGAAGCCGAAGTATAAATAAATTATTTTTAAATAATTTGGTTCTGACTTCGGTTCTCACCACGCTTCATCCTTCTCATTTTCCCTTTCTTGTCGGGTTGCAGGCCGAAGTATAAGAGGGAAGGTATGTATAAAAAGCCGAAGTAAAAATAAATTATTTTAAAATAATTTGGTTCTGACTTCGGTTCCCGCCACGCCTCATTTTTCTCGTTTCCCCTTTCTTGTCGGGTTGCAGGCCGAAGTATAAGAGGGAATGTATAAAGAAGCCGAAGTTTAACTAAATTATTTCAAAATTATTTGGTTCTGACTTTGGTTCCCACCACGCCTCATTCTTCTCAATTCCCCTTTCTCGTCGGGTTGGAGGCCGAAGTATATTGTCGGGTTGGAGGCCAAGTATTAGAGGGAAAGTAAAAAGAAGCCGAAGTATAAATACATTATTTTAAAGTAATTTGGTTCTGACTTCGGTTCCCGCCACGCCTCATTCTACTCGTTTCCCCTTTCTTGTCGGGTTGCAGGCCGAAGTATAAGAGGGAAAGTATAAAGAAGCCGAAGTATAAATAAATTATTTTGAAATAATTTGGTTCTGACTTCGGTTCCCACCACGCCTCATTCTTCTCATTTCCCCTTTCTCGTCGGGTTGGACGCCGAAGTATAAGAGGGAAGATATAAAGAAGCCGAAGTATAAACAAGTTATTTTAAAATAAATTGGTTCTGACTTCGGTTCCCACCACGCCTCATTCTTCTCGTTCCCCCTTACTTGTCGGGTTGCAGGCCGAAGTATAAATAAATTATTTTAAAATAATTTGGTTCTGACTTCGGTTCTCTCCACGCTTCATCCTTCTCATTTTCCCTTTCTTGTCGGAATGGATGCCGAAGTATAAGAGGGAATGTATAAAGAAGCCGAAGTTTAAATAAATTATTTCAAAATAATTTGGTTCTGATTTCGGTTCCCACCACGCCTCATTCTTCTCAATTCCCCTTTCTCGTCGGGTTGGAGGCCGAAGTATATTGTCGGGTTGGAGGCCAAGTATTAGAGGGAAAGTATAAAGAAGCCGAAGTATAAATACATTATTTTAAAGTAATTTGGTTCTGACTTCGGTTCCCGCCACGCCTTATTTTTCTTGTTTCCCCTTTCTTGTCGGGTTGCAGGCCGAAGTAGAAGAGGGAAAATATAAAGAAGCCGAAGTATAAATAAATTATTTTAAAATAATTTGGTTCTGACTTCGGTTCTCACCACGCTTCATCCTTCTCATTTTCCCTTTCTTGTCGGGTTGCAGGCCGAAGTATAAATAAATTATTTTAAAATAATTTGGTTCTGACTTCGGTTCCCACCACGCCTCATTCTTCTCATTTCCCCTTTCTCGTCGGGTTGGACGCCGAAGTATAAGAGGGAAGATATAAAGAAGCCGAAGTATAAATAAGTTATTTTAAAATAAATTGGTTCTGACTTCGGTTCCCACCACGCCTCATTCTTCTCGTTCCCCCTTACTTGTCGGGTTGCAGGCCGAAGTATAAATAAATTATTTTAAAATAATTTGGTTCTGACTTCGGTTCTCTCCACGCTTCATCCTTCTCATTTTCCCTTTCTTGTCGGAATGGAGGCCGAAGTATAAGAGGGAATGTATAAAGAAGCCGAAGTTTAAATAAATTATTTCAAAATAATTTGGTTCTGATTTCGGTTCCCACCACGCCTCATTCTTCTCAATTCCCCTTTCTCGTCGGGTTGGAGGCCAAGTATTAGAGGGAAAGTATAAAGAAGCCGAAGTATAAATACATTATTTTAAAGTAATTTGGTTCTGACTTCGGTTCCCGCCACGCCTCATTCTACTCGTTTCCCCTTTCTTGTCGGGTTGCAGGCCGAAGTATAAGAGGGAAGGTATAAAGTAGCTGAAGTATAAATAAATTATTTTTAAACAATTCGGTTCTGACTTCGGTTCCCGCCACGCTTCATCCTTCTCATTTTCCCTTTTTTGTCGGGTTGGACGCCGAAGTATAAGAGGGAAGATATAAAGAAGCCGAAGTATAAATAAGTTGTTTTAAAATGAATTGGTTCTGACTTCGGTTCCCACCACGTCTCATTCTTCTCGTTCCCCCTTATTTGTCGGGTTGGAGGCCGAAGTATAATGTCGGGTTGGAGGACAAAATATGAGAGGGAGAGTATAAAGAAGTCGAAGTATAAATAGTAAGTTCTTTTAAAATAATTTGGTTCTGACTTCGGTTCCCGCCACGCCTTATTTTTCTTGTTTCCCCTTTCTTGTCGGGTTGCAGGCCGAAGTAGAAGAGGGAAAATATAAAGAAGCCGAAGTATAAATAAATTATTTTAAAATAATTTGGTTCTGACTTCGGTTCTCACCACGCTTCATCCTTCTCATTTTCCCTTTCTTGTCGGGTTGCAGGCCGAAGTATAAGAGGGAAGGTATGTATAAAAAGCCGAAGTAAAAATAAATTATTTTAAAATAATTTGGTTCTGACTTCGGTTCCCGCCACGCCTCATTTTTCTCGTTTCCCCTTTCTTGTCGGGTTGCAGGCCGAAGTATAAGAGGGAATGTATAAAGAAGCCGAAGTTTAACTAAATTATTTCAAAATTATTTGGTTCTGACTTTGGTTCCCACCACGCCTCATTCTTCTCAATTCCCCTTTCTCGTCGGGTTGGAGGCCGAAGTATATTGTCGGGTTGGAGGCCAAGTATTAGAGGGAAAGTAAAAAGAAGCCGAAGTATAAATACATTATTTTAAAGTAATTTGGTTCTGACTTCGGTTCCCGCCACGCCTCATTCTACTCGTTTCCCCTTTCTTGTCGGGTTGCAGGCCGAAGTATAAGAGGGAAAGTATAAAGAAGCCGAAGTATAAATAAATTATTTTGAAATAATTTGGTTCTGACTTCGGTTCCCACCACGCCTCATTCTTCTCATTTCCCCTTTCTCGTCGGGTTGGACGCCGAAGTATAAGAGGGAAGATATAAAGAAGCCGAAGTATAAATAAGTTATTTTAAAATAAATTGGTTCTGACTTCGGTTCCCACCACGCCTCATTCTTCTCGTTCCCCCTTACTTGTCGGGTTGCAGGCCGAAGTATAAATAAATTATTTTAAAATAATTTGGTTCTGACTTCGGTTCTCTCCACGCTTCATCCTTCTCATTTTCCCTTTCTTGTCGGAATGGATGCCGAAGTATAAGAGGGAATGTATAAAGAAGCCGAAGTTTAAATAAATTATTTCAAAATAATTTGGTTCTGATTTCGGTTCCCACCACGCCTCATTCTTCTCAATTCCCCTTTCTCGTCGGGTTGGAGGCCGAAGTATATTGTCGGGTTGGAGGCCAAGTATTAGAGGGAAAGTATAAAGAAGCCGAAGTATAAATACATTATTTTAAAGTAATTTGGTTCTGACTTCGGTTCCCGCCACGCCTCATTCTACTCGTTTCCCCTTTCTTGTCGGGTTGCAGGCCGAAGTATAAGAGGGAAGGTATAAAGTAGCCGAAGTATAAATAAATTATTTTTAAACAATTCGGTTCTGACTTCGGTTCCCGCCACGCTTCATCCTTCTCATTTTCCCTTTTTTGTCGGGTTGGACGCCGAAGTATAAGAGGGAAGATATAAAGAAGCCGAAGTATAAATAAGTTGTTTTAAAATGAATTGGTTCTGACTTCGGTTCCCACCACGCCTCATTCTTCTCGTTCCCCCTTATTTGTCGGGTTGGAGGCCGAAGTATAATGTCGGGTTGGAGGACAAAGTATGAGAGGGAGAGTATAAAGAAGTCGAAGTATAAATAAGTTCTTTTAAAATAATCTGGTTCTGACTTCGGTTCCCGCCACGCCTTATTTTTCTTGTTTCCCCTTTCTTGTCGGGTTGCAGGCTGAAGTAGAAGAGGGAAAATATAAAGAAGCCGAAGTATAAATAAATTATTTTAAAATAATTTGGTTCTGACTTCGGTTCTCACCACGCTTCATCCTTCTCATTTTCCCTTTCTTGTCGGGTTGCAGGCCGAAGTATAAGAGGGAAGGTATGTATAAAAAGCCGAAGTAAAAATAAATTATTTTAAAATAATTTGGTTCTGACTTCGGTTCCCGCCACGCCTCATTTTTCTCGTTTCCCCTTTCTTGTCGGGTTGCAGGCCGAAGTATAAGAGGGAATGTATAAAGAAGCCGAAGTTTAAATAAATTATTTCAAAATAATTTGGTTCTGACTTCGGTTCCCGCCACGCCTAATTCTTCTTGTTTCCCCTTTCATGTCGGGTTGCAGGCCGAAGTAAAAGAGGGAAGGTATAAAGAAGCCGAAGTATAAATAAATGATTTTAAAATAATTCGGTTCTGACTTCGGTTCTCACCACGCTTCATCCTTCTCATTTTCCCTTTCTTGTCGGGTTGCAGGCCGAAGTATAAGAGGGAAGGTATAAAAAAGCCGAATTAAAAAAAAAATATTTTAAAATAATTTGGTTCTGACTTCGGTTCCCGCCACGCCTCATTCTTCTCGTTTCCCCTTTCTTGTCGGGTTGCAGGCCGAAGTATATTGTCGGGTTGGAGGCCAAGTATTAGAGGGAAAGTATAAAGAAGCCGAAGTATAAATACATTATTTTAAAGTAATTTGGTTCTGACTTCGGTTCCCGCCACGCCTCATTCTTCTCGTTTCCCCTTTCTTGTCGGGTTGCAGGCCGAAGTATAAGAGGGAATGTATAAAGAAGCCGAAGTTTAAATAAATTATTTCAAAATAATTTGGTTCTGACTTCGGTTCCCGCCACGCTTCATCCTTCTCATTTTCCCTTTTTTGTCGGGTTGGACGCCGAAGTATAAGAGGGAAGATATAAAGAAGCCGAAGTATAAATAAGTTGTTTTAAAATGAATTGGTTCTGACTTCGGTTCCCACCACGCCTCATTCTTCTCGTTCCCCCTTATTTGTCGGGTTGGAGGCCGAAGTATAATGTCGGGTTGGAGGACAAAGTATGAGAGGGAGAGTATAAAGAAGTCGAAGTATAAATAAGTTCTTTTAAAATAATCTGGTTCTGACTTCGGTTCCCGCCACGCCTCATTCTTCTCGTTTCCCCTTTCTTGTCGGGTTGCAGGCCGAAGTATATTGTCGGGTTGGAGGCCAAGTATTAGAGGGAAAGTATAAAGAAGCCGAAGTATAAATACATTATTTTAAAGTAATTTGGTTCTGACTTCGGTTCCCGCCACGCCTCATTCTACTCGTTTCCCCTTTCTTGTCGGGTTGCAGGCCGAAGTATAAGAGGGAAGGTATAAAGTAGCCGAAGTATAAATAAATTATTTTTAAACAATTCGGTTCTGACTTCGGTTCCCGCCACGCTTCATCCTTCTCATTTTCCCTTTTTTGTCGGGTTGGACGCCGAAGTATAAGAGGGAAGATATAAAGAAGCCGAAGTATAAATAAGTTGTTTTAAAATGAATTGGTTCTGACTTCGGTTCCCACCACGCCTCATTCTTCTCGTTCCCCCTTATTTGTCGGGTTGGAGGCCGAAGTATAATGTCGGGTTGGAGGACAAAGTATGAGAGGGAGAGTATAAAGAAGTCGAAGTATAAATAAGTTCTTTTAAAATAATCTGGTTCTGACTTCGGTTCCCGCCACGCCTTATTTTTCTTGTTTCCCCTTTCTTGTCGGGTTGCAGGCCGAAGTAGAAGAGGGAAAATATAAAGAAGCCGAAGTATAAATAAATTATTTTAAAATAATTTGGTTCTGACTTCGGTTCTCACCACGCTTCATCCTTCTCATTTTCCCTTTCTTGTCGGGTTGCAGGCCGAAGTATATTGTCGGGTTGGAGGCCAAGTATTAGAGGGAAAGTATAAAGAAGCCGAAGTATAAATACATTATTTTAAAGTAATTTGGTTCTGACTTCGGTTCCCGCCACGCCTCATTCTACTCGTTTCCCCTTTCTTGTCGGGTTGCAGGCCGAAGTATAAGAGGGAAGGTATAAAGTAGCCGAAGTATAAATAAATTATTTTTAAACAATTCGGTTCTGACTTCGGTTCCCGCCACGCTTCATCCTTCTCATTTTCCCTTTTTTGTCGGGTTGGACGCCGAAGTATAAGAGGGAAGATATAAAGAAGCCGAAGTATAAATAAGTTGTTTTAAAATGAATTGGTTCTGACTTCGGTTCCCACCACGCCTCATTCTTCTCGTTCCCCCTTATTTGTCGGGTTGGAGGCCGAAGTATAATGTCGGGTTGGAGGACAAAGTATGAGAGGGAGAGTATAAAGAAGTCGAAGTATAAATAAGTTCTTTTAAAATAATCTGGTTCTGACTTCGGTTCCCGCCACGCCTTATTTTTCTTGTTTCCCCTTTCTTGTCGGGTTGCAGGCCGAAGTAGAAGAGGGAAAATATAAAGAAGCCGAAGTATAAATAAATTATTTTAAAATAGTTTGGTTCTGACTTCGGTTCTCACCACGCTTCATCCTTCTCATTTTCCCTTTCTTGTCGGGTTACAGGCCGAAGTATAAGAGGGAAGGTATGTATAAAAAGCCGAAGTAAAAATAAATTATTTTAAAATAATTTGGTTCTGACTTCGGTTCCCGCCACGCCTCATTTTTCTCGTTTCCCCTTTCTTGTCGGGTTGCAGGCCGAAGTATAAGAGGGAATGTATAAAGAAGCCGAAGTTTAAATAAATTATTTCAAAATTATTTGGTTCTGACTTCGGTTCCCACCACGCCTCATTCTTCTCAATTCCCCTTTCTCGTCAGGTTGGAGGCCGAAGTATATTGTCGGGTTGGAGGCCAAGTATTAGAGGGAAACTATAAAGAAGCCGAAGTATAAATACATTATTTTAAAGTAATTTGGTTCTGACTTCGGTTCCCGCCACGCCTCATTCTACTCGTTTCCCCTTTCTTGTCGGGTTGCAGGCCGTAGTATAAGAGGGAAGGTATAAAGAAGCCGAAGTATAAATAAATTATTTTGAAATAATTTGGTTCTGATTTCGGTTCCCACCACGCCTCATTCTTCTCATTTCCCCTTTCTCGTCGGGTTGGACGCCGAAGTATAAGAGGGAAGATATAAAGAAGCCGAAGTATAAATAAGTTATTTTAAAATAAATTGGTTCTGACTTCGGTTCCCACCACGCCTCATTCTTCTCGTTCCCCCTTACTTGTCGGGTTGGAGGCCGAAGTATATTGTCGGGTTGGAGGCCGAAGTATAAATAAATTATTTTAAAATAATTTGGTTCTGACTTCGGTTCTCTCCACGCTTCATCCTTCTCATTTTCCCTTTCTTGTCGGGTTGGAGGCCGAAGTATAAGAGGGAAAGTATAAAGAAGCCGAAGTATAAATAAGTTAATTTAAAATAATTTGGTTCTGACTTCGGTTCCCGCCACGCCTCATTCTTCTTGTTTCCCCTTTCATGTCGGGTTGCAGGCCGAAGTAAAAGAGGGAAGGTATAAAGAAGCCGAAGTATAAATAAATGATTTTAAAATAATTCGGTTCTGACTTCGGTTCTCACCACGCTTCATCCTTCTCATTTTCCCTTTCTTGTCGGGTTGCAGGCCGAAGTATAAGAGGGAAGGTATAAAAAAGCCGAATTAAAAAAAAAATTATTCTAAAATAATTTGGTTCTGACTTCGGTTCCCGCCACGCCTCATTCTTCTCGTTTCCCCTTTCTTGTCGGGTTGCAGGCCGAAGTATAAGAGGGAATGTATAAAGAAGCCGAAGTTTAAATAAATTATTTCAAAATAATTTGGTTCTGATTTCGGTTCCCACTACGCCTCATTCTTCTCAATTCCCCTTTCTCGTCGGGTTGGAGGCCGAAGTATATTGTCGGGTTGGAGGCCAAGTATTAGAGGGAAAGTATGAAGAAGCCGAAGTTTAAATACATTATTTTGTATTTTGGTTCTGACTTCGGTTCCCGCCACGCCTCATTTTTCTCGTTTCCCCTTTCTTGTCGGGTTGCAGGCCGAAGTATAAGAGGGAAGGTATAAAGAAGCCGAAGTATAAATAAATTATTTTAAAATAATTTGGTTCTGACTTCGGTTCCCACCACGCCTCATTCTTCTCATTTCCCCTTTCTCGTCGGGTTGGACGCCGAAGTATAAGAGAGAAGATTTAAAGAAGCCGAAGTATAAATAAGTTATTTTAAAATAAATTGGTTCTGACTTCGGTTCCCACCACGCCTCAATCTTCTCGTTCCCCCTTACTTGTCGGGTTGGAGGCCGAAGTATAATGTCGGGTTGGAGGACAAAGTATGAGAGGGAGAGTATAAAGAAGTCGAAGTATAAATAAGTTATTTTAAAATAATTTGGTTCTGACTTCGGTTTCCGCCACGCCTTATTTTTCTTGTTTCCCCTTTCTTGTCGGGTTGCAGGCCAAAGTAGAAGAGGGAAAATATAAAGAAGCCGAAGTATAAATAAATTATTTTAAAATAATTTGGTTCTGACTTCGGTTCTCACCACGCTTCATCCTTCTCATTTTCCCTTTCTTGTAGGGTTGCAGGCCGAAGTATAAGAGGGAAGGTATGTATAAAAAACCGAAGTAAAAATAAATTATTTTAAAATAATTTGGTTCTGACTTCGGTTCCCGCCACGCCTCATTCTTCTCGTTTCCCCTTTCTTGTCGGGTTGCAGGCCGAAGTATAAGAGGGAATGTATAAAGAAGCCGAAGTTTAAATAAATTATTTCAAAATAATTTGGTTCTGACTTCGGTTCCCGCCACGCCTCATTCTTCTTGTTTCCCCTTTCATGTCGGGTTGCAGGCCGAAGTAAAAGAGGGAAGGTATAAAGAAGCCGAAGTATAAATAAATGATTTTAAAATAATTCGGTTCTGACTTCGGTTCCCGCCACGCCTCATTCTTCTCGTTTCCCCTTTCTTGTCGGGTTGCAGGCCGAAGTATAAGAGGGAATGTATAAAAAAGCCGAAGTTTAATTAAATTATTTCAAAATAATTTGGTTCTGATTTCGGTTCCCACCACGCCTCATTCTTCTCAATTCCCCTTTCTCGTCGGGTTGGAGGCCGAAGTATATTGTCGGGTTGGAGGCCAAGTATTAGAGGGAAAGTATGAAGAAGCCGAAGTATAAATACATTATTTTAAAGTACTTTGGTTCTGACTTCGGTTTCCGCCACGCCTCATTTTTCTCGTTTCCCCTTTCTTGTCGGGTTGCAGGCCGAAGTATAAGAGGGAAGGTATAAAGAAGCCGAAGTATAAATAAATTATTTTAAAATAATTTGGTTCTGACTTCGGTTCCCACCACGCATCATTCTTCTCATTTCCCCTTTCTCGTCGGGTTGGACGCCGAAGTATAAGAGAGAAGATTTAAAGAAGCCGAAGTATAAATAAGTTATTTTAAAATAAATTGGTTCTGACTTCGGTTCCCACCACGCCTCATTCTTCTCGTTCCCCCTTACTTGTCGGGTTGGAGGCCGAAGTATAAATAAATTATTTTTAAATAATTTGGTTCTGACTTCGGTTCTCACCACGCTTCATCCTTCTCATTTTCCCTTTCTTGTCGGGTTGCAGGCCGAAGTATAAGAGGGAAGGTATAAAAAAACCGAATTAAAAATAAATTATTTTAAAATAATTTGGTTCTGACTTCGGTTCCCGCCACGCCTCATTCTTCTCGTTTCCCCTTTCTTGTCGGGTTGCAGGCCGAAGTATAAGAGGGAATGTATAAAGAAGCCGAAGTTTAAATAAATTATTTCAAAATAATTTGGTTCTGATTTCGGTTCCTACCACGCCTCATTCTTCTCAATTCCCCTTTCCCGTCGGGTTGGAGGCCGAAGTATATTGTCGGGTTGGAGGCCAAGTATTAGAGGGAAAGTATGAAGAAGCCGAAGTATAAATACATTATTTTAAAGTAATTTGGTTCTGACTTCGGTTCCCGCCACGCCTCATTTTTCTCGTTTCCCCTTTCTTGTCGGGTTGCAGGCCGAAGTATAAGAGGGAAGGTATAAAGAAGCCGAAGTATAAATAAATTATTTTAAAATAATTTGGTTCTGACTTCGGTTCCCACCACGCCTCATTCTTCTCATTTCCCCTTTCTCGTCGGGTTGGACGCCGAAGTATAAGAGAGAAGATTTAAAGAAGCCGAAGTATAAATAAGTTATTTTAAAATAAATTGGTTCTGACTTCGGTTCCCACCACGCCTCATTCTTCTCGTTCCCCCTTACTTGTCGGGTTGGAGGCCGAAGTATAAATAAATTATTTTTAAATAATTTGGTTCTGACTTCGGTTCTCACCACGCTTCATCCTTCTCATTTTCCCTTTCTTGTCGGGTTGCAGGCCGAAGTATAAGAGGGAAGGTATAAAAAAGCCGAATTAAAAATAAATTATTTTAAAATAATTTGGTTCTGACTTCGGTTCCCGCCACGCCTCATTCTTCTCGTTTCCCCTTTCTTGTCGGGTTGCAGGCCGAAGTATAAGAGGGAATGTATAAAGAAGCCGAAGTTTAAATAAATTATTTCAAAATAATTTGGTTCTGATTTCGGTTCCCACCACGCCTCATTCTTCTCAATTCCCCTTTCTCGTCGGGTTGGAGGCCGAAGTATATTGTCGGGTTGGAGGCCAAGTATTAGAGGGAAAGTATGAAGAAGCCGAAGTATAAATACATTATTTTAAAGTAATTTGGTTCTGACTTCGGTTCCCGCCACGCCTCATTTTTCTCGTTTCCCCTTTCTTGTCGGGTTGCAGGCCGAAGTATAAGAGGGAAGGTATAAAGAAGCCGAAGTATAAATAAATTATTTTGAAATAATTTGGTTCTGACTTCGGTTCCCACCACGCCTCATTCTTCTCATTTCCCCTTTCTCGTCGGGTTGGACGCCGAAGTATAAGAGAGAAGATTTAAAGAAGCCGAAGTATAAATAAGTTATTTTAAAATAAATTGGTTCTGACTTCGGTTCCCACCACGCCTCATTCTTCTCGTTCCCCCTTACTTGTCGGGTTGGAGGCCGAAGTATAAATAAATTATTTTTAAATAATTTGGTTCTGACTTCGGTTCTCACCACGCTTCATCCTTCTCATTTTCCCTTTCTTGTCGGGTTGCAGGCCGAAGTATAAGAGGGAAGGTATAAAAAAGCCGAATTAAAAATAAATTATTTTAAAATAATTTGGTTCTGACTTCGGTTCCCGCCACGCCTCATTCTTCTCGTTTCCCCTTTCTTGTCGGGTTGCAGGCCGAAGTATAAGAGGGAATGTATAAAGAAGCCGAAGTTTAAATAAATTATTTCAAAATAATTTGGTTCTGATTTCGGTTCCCACCACGCCTCATTCTTCTCAATTCCCCTTTCTCGTCGGGTTGGAGGCCGAAGTATATTGTCGGGTTGGAGGCCAAGTATTAGAGGGAAAGTATGAAGAAGCCGAAGTATAAATACATTATTTTAAAGTAATTTGGTTCTGACTTCGGTTCCCGCCACGCCTCATTTTTCTCGTTTCCCCTTTCTTGTCGGGTTGCAGGCCGAAGTATAAGAGGGAAGGTATAAAGAAGCCGAAGTATAAATAAATTATTTTAAAATAATTTGGTTCTGACTTCGGTTCCCACCACGCCTCATTCTTCTCATTTCCCCTTTCTCGTCGGGTTGGACGCCGAAGTATAAGAGAGAAGATTCAAAAAAGCCGAAGTATAAATAAGTTATTTTAAAATAAATTGGTTCTGACTTCGGTTCCCACCACGCCTCATTCTTCTCGTTCCCCCTTACTTGTCGGGTTGGAGGCCGAAGTATAAATAAATTATTTTTAAATAATTTGGTTCTGACTTCGGTTCTCACCACGCTTCATCCTTCTCATTTTCCCTTTTTTGTCGGGTTGCAGGCCGAAGTATATTGTCGGGTTGGAGGCCAAGTATTAGAGGGAAGGTATAAAAAAGCCGAAGTAAAAATAATTTATTTAAAAATAATTTGGTTCTGACTTCGGTTCCCGCCACGCCTCATTCTTCTCGTTTCCCCTTTCTTGTCGGGTTGCAGGCCGAAGTATAAGAGGGAATGTATAATGAAGCCGAAGACAAATTATTTCAAAATAATTTGGTTCTGACTTCGGTTCCCACCACGCCTCATTCTTCTCAATTCCCCTTTCTCGTCGGGTTGGACGCCGAAGTATAAGATGAAAGATATAAAGAAGCCGAAGTATAAATAAGTTATTTTAAAATAATATGGTTCTGACTTCGGTTCCCACCACGCCTCATTCTTCTCATTTCCCCTTTCTCGTCGGGTTGGACGCCGAAGTATAAGAGGAAAGATATAAAGAAGCCGAAGTATAAATAAGTTATTTTAAAATAATATGATTCTGACTTCGGTTCACACCACGCCTCATTCTTCTCGTTTCCCCTTTCTTGTCGAGTTGCAGGCCGAAGTATAAGAGAAAAAGTATAAAGAATCCGAAGTATAAAAAAAATTATTTAAAAATAATTTGGTTCTGACTTCGGTTCTCACCACGCTTCATCCTTCTCATTCTTTGACTGATCCGGTGCTCTCTGATACTAATCACTCACTTTCCTCTTTGAAACTTGTGGTTTTGAATTCTCGCTCTGTTCGGAACAAGTATTATGACATCGCGCACTTTATATCCTCTCACTCGCCTCATGTGTGTATCGTGACTGAGTCGTGGTTGGATGTGCACGATAGTTCTGATTTTATGCGATTCGGTGGCCAGTTTAGTGTGTATAGGTGCGATCGTTTGTCTCATGCAGGTGAAGTACTAGTCTTGGTGTCCTCTGGTCTCTCGTGTGTCCTAGTCGAGTGCGTGCATATTTCTGTGTGAGATTGTATGCCTTGATATTCTACCCTCTGCCAGTCTCCAGCTTCAGCAACCTCTCCGCGTTATAGCTGTCTACCGCACACCCGGTGCCACTCGCGCAGTGAGGGCCGCCGGTGAGCGAATGATTGCATCACTCCGCTCTCTTTTTCGCCCCGACTCGCGCGCGCATATTCTAGCCGGTGATTTCAACTTCCCGCATATTGACTGGCGCTCACTCACAGCGATCCACTCTCTCGACCGCTCATTTATCAACTTTACCGCCACGTTTTCGCTATCTTAACTGGTCCATAAACCCACTATGGTCCACCGGCCCGGGCAAACTCCCCACATTCTCGTAGGGGCCCCAACCGGAAAAATAGACAACGACTTTTTGGGTTGAATTTGACATCAATCGGTGTGTATTGGCGAATCATTTCATAATCCAAAATTTCATTCCGATCCGATGTGTCTGAGATCCATAGTAACACAGAAGGTGTGTATCCTCGCCTGACCAAATTGCTCGCCAATTCTTGGCTTGGCGGGAGCGAGAGGCGAGTGATGGGTCAGAGCGCAGGCGCGAGAGGTTGTTATTGTCAGACAGTGAGAGGGCGAGCAGTGGCAGCAGCGAGTGACCTACTTTTCACTCAAGCTGCGGGGAGTTGAATTGAACGTGCCTCAACACGTGTGATCGAGGTTCTAATATGGTTTTATGAATACATACACACTTTGCAGCTTATTCTTATCGATGCGCACTATAACAACTGGACCGTTCTATCGCGTTCGATCATGTTCGAATTGGTTCATACGACTTCGAACGTGTTCTTGACTTCACGTTACATACTTATCAATGAATCTGTTGATACTTACTGATCTCCAGTTCAGAACTATGTCCGTAATCGGCACATTTCATATGCTTTCACCTTCGCACTCACACATTCCCCCCTCCCAGCCGGCTGCCAGCCGCGTTTTCCCGCGCGTTTCCCGCCAGAAACGCGGCGAGAGGAGAGAGAACAACGGCGAGAGACGAGAGAGCCCCGACAGCGGAAGGAATTTTGAGAGCTATAAGCCAATTTAGTAGTTTTTTCACGATATCGAGTATTCCTAAAATGATAATCGTCTAACTTTGTATATTTTTGGAATCCTTGGCAGTCAATCAATCGCGTCCAACAAACCCTATTTCTGTAGCTATCTTCCTAAAAATGATATAGACGTTTTAAACTTTTTGCAACCAAACTTCAAGATCTTTTTTTTAATCGATGTCTAATAACGAAAAAGTATTTTTAGGAAAGTTTCATAAACTTATGTTAAGTTTCAAGCGCGCGCGGCTCGTATAACCGAAATGCGCGCGCGCGAGTTTTGAGGCGGCGGTTGGGGCCCCTACATTCTCGATCTGATACTGACTGACAAGGTTGATCTCTTCTCACACATTTCCATTGGCTCACGTGTTGCGTTGTGTGATCACCTCCCAGTTATTGCCTCTCTCTCTATTCGCCAAACGCAGCGCTCTACCCTCTCACCTCGCTTTGATTATGCCAAGGCGGACTGGCCCGCCATCAACTCGCGCATTACCTCCATTGACTGGACTCTCACATTCGCCGGACGGACACTCGCTGAGTGTTGCAGTTTGTTCCAAGATTGTGTCGCATCCTGTCAATTGGACTTTATTCCACTGAAACCGCAGCGAAGTAACAGCCAGAAAGCTCCAGCATATATCCAGCGTCTGAGTGCGAAAGCGACGCGCCTTGCCGCCAGGCGACCCTATTCCCGCGACACTAAACGATCACAGAAAGATCTGAGACGCGCGCTGTACGCATGGAACACCAAGCTTGAGTCGAGTCTGCTCTCTAAGGGACAGAGAAAATTCTTTCAACACGTTCGATCTAGGCTGAACCCCGCAGATGGAATCGGCCCAATAAGCTCTGCTGATGGCGTGTACATTCATGATGAGAGTGAGAAGGCAGAGGCTTTTTCAGAGTATTTTGACACAGTGTATTCTAATCTACCAATCCCGTCTGGTGCGCCACTCACTGATTCTTCCCATTCAATCAATCAATTTCACATTACCCACATTCTCATTGCCAAAACAATACGCTCACTCGCGCCAAAAATCAATACGTCACCAGATGGGATAACGCATATTTTCTTGAAGCACACTGTAGACTCTGTAGTCACTCCAATCTTTCTCCTCTTCCAGCAGTCTCTTTCCGCGTGTGTCGTTCCTCCTATATGGAAGATAGGGTATGTGAGACCCATCCACAAGGGTGGGTCCCAGAGTGAGGTAGTCAACTACCGTCCCATTGCTCTCACTGCCACACTTTCCAAACTGCTGGAGAGGATTTGCGCGGCGCAGATGACAGAGCACTTTGAAAAACACTGCCTTCTCACCTCTCGCCAATTCGGTTTCCGCGCGGGCCGATCCACATGCGCACAGCTCGTTGAGTGTCATGCCCAGTGGTCGCGTGATCTCACCGACGGGCAAGTAGTCGACTGCCTTTATGTAGATTACAAAAAGGCGTTTGTTTGCATAAATCATTCCATGTTGTTCAAGAAGCTCCACTCACTTGGTGTTCGCGGCAGTGCACTCGCGTGGATCAAATCTTTTCTGTGCGATAGAACAACGCGTGTACTTGTCAGTCAGTGTCTATCTTCCCCACGCACTGTGAATTGCGGTGTTCCTCAGGGGAGCTGTCTCGGGCCTCTTCTTTTCAATGTATTTATTAACAACATTGTCGACTGTTTGCCGGACTATGTTCGCTGCGCATTGTATGCTGACGATTTGAAAGTGTCCTACGCGTTCTGTCCCCTCGATCTCACCGCGCGCACTAAGTTTCAGCAAGCAGTCGACTGTGTTTCTGAGTGGTCGATTGAGTGGGGTCTCACCATATCTGCTAGCAAAACACAGGTTCTTCATTTGGGCAAGCGAAATCCGCTGTATGCATATTCTCTTGGCACAGTGACTCTAGAAACCCCTGAGTGTGTTAAAGATCTTGGTGTGTATATCTCTACTCGCCTTTCTTTCGATGACTACATTAAACGCATTGTCGATCGCACACTTTGGGGAATCAATGACTTCCTAAGAGCATACCGTACTTGCAGCTTAGCCGTTCTTTGCAAAGCATTTGTGACATATTATCGCTGTAAGCTGGAGTACTGTTCTGAGCTCTGGAATCCCACCGATGTGCGCTCAGTGAATCTTATCGAGGGCGTTCAACGGTATTTCACCAGACGAATCTGCCATAGAAATGGCATTTTCCATCTAGGACACTCTGCCAGACTCTGCCTGCTAGGCTTGGAGACTCTCGAGTCACGACGAGCTGTCAATGATATTGCCTACATACATAAAATTGTACACGGTCGCACCGTCTTTGACTCATCCGCCATTTATAATATCATATCCACATCATCGAGACACTCTCACTGCCACCGAATCGTACCCTCTTTTGATCCGTCCGTTAGAACACAGACATTCATTCACCGCAAGTTTCGAATATGGAATTCCTTACCATCTAACATTATAGCTATCAGAGACACCGGTTCTTTCAAAGAGGAGGTTAGAAAATGCATGATTGAACCATCTCGCATCCGCGCTTCCTGATCGATACGGGTACGGGCTCCCCAGTATATGTAACAGAGTACATTCATTTCATATACATATACGTCTGTTGTATTGTCCCATACGCATTTGTATCTGTTTTACCATTCTTTGATTTTATCTTAATCACAAATACGTTGCACCACTTATTACAGCCACATATTTTTGTCCCCATATGTTTTCTGAATACGCAATGATAAATAAATGAAAAATTGAATTCTCATTTTCCCTTTCTTGTCGGGTTGGAGGCCGAAGTATAAGAGGTGCCCATGTCTCGCTTGAACGGCTTGGACTGGTGTTCTTGGACTGGTGTTCCCTCCTTCCGGAGATGACACCCGCGGCTACCTACTGCTGCAAGGAGAATGTCCCTACCAGGTATTCTGTGTCTCTGCAGGATGCAACCGGTGACCTCGACTGTGTCACTCAAACCAAAATCTTCCAGCAGATATGCCTCGACAAGCAGGTACAATTTAGTACTATGAGATAAACATGTCTAGCAAATCTGATTGTACTAAAATTTCAGTACAAATTTAGTAAAAAGCGCAGTTTGTGTTTTTTTTACTACAGAAATTCTACAATTTTACTAAAAGTCGTGATCTTCTTTACTAAAATCGAAGCACACCAGTTTAGTGAAATTTTAGTAAAATTTTAGTACCGAAATTCAAATGGTATTCATGGTTCCGGCACGAAAACATTCAAATTTACCTTACGATTCATGTTTTTACATGCTGATAACTAATGTCAGCTGTTTGTTTTATCTCTTTTTTATGTTTCATGTTGTTGTTTTTTTATTTCGTAAATAAACATTGTCCGTAAACTTAAAAACATTCAGGCGATGTCTACTGTGATGAAATGCTGTGCGTCGTCGAGTTCTACGTGCGGCAACCAACTGGATTCGAGATGAAAGGTAGGATACCTTTCATTGTTTGTGTGAAATGTTTTATCTTATTTTGTCTTTGTCATTCTCACCACATGTAGTTCATATTCGTATTCAGTTTCACTGTGTAACTATGTTTTCAGTGTGTCTACGCGTCGTGAGCAATATGAGAGTGAAGAAGACAAAGATGTGAGGCGAGAGAGCGAGTCGACGTCGGCAACACGAAACACACTCTGTGCAGCACAAGAATCCTTCATCAAGAATCAAGACAAGCTTAAAGACTGTGAACATAAACAACTCCTGTTCCTCTATTTCATTATGCCAAGTAATAAATATCATACCAAGCAAATGTGTTTGTGTTTGAATTTGAACATACGTGACATTAGTATAACTGTTTTTGTTTGTTTATCAGCCTGATTCCGACATGTACAATGGTAGCATGATGGGTTATCTGGAAGCACACATAATCCTACAGTGGGGTATTGGAGCTCCTTGGCTGGAACAGTGCGGCGCGAGTCCTGACTGTTCATGGTAGATGGGCGTGAACATCGCGAAGTGACCAGTTCCGGATGCGAGGCGTGGTAGAAGATCTTGAAAGACTGCCGCCGCCGATGGTAGGGCTCTCAGAGGGTGAGAGTGGGTTCACGCGCCCCACCGGGAGGTAGTGGAATTCGGTAGAACAATTGCCCGCGAGGGGAATCGAACCAGCGACCGTTCACTTAGCAAGCTGTGACGCTATCCACTTGGCCAACCCGGCCCTACATTAGTATAACTATCTGCAAGAAATAATTGTTTAATCGACAATTGCACCCGTTACGGAGCCCAATTTCATTTAGAAAAGTACTAAAATTTTAGTCAGCAAACGCTAAAATTTTAGTAATGAAACACTAAAATTTTAGTAAGGAAAAACTAAAATTTTAGTAAAAAGTGTGAAATTTCTTTACTAAAATTGTAGCTATTTTTTAGTAACGAAACGCTAAAATTTTAGTAACGCGGACTTTACCGAGGTTGTACATGGCTCGGAACAATTACACAAAAAGAGATACACACATTCATACGTACATTTCACATATACACAAAAAAACAAACATCCTAATAAAAATATTTACAGTATATTCGCGTGTCCGCCATAACGGCGTTGCAAACGGCAAAGTCGCGCGGCGTCGCGGTCAGCACCAGCGAGTTGAACATGAAAAACAAGTGGATTATTGGTTTTTCTACACATATACTGTACCTCACCCTACTGTTCATCATGAAAACTTTCCTAGGAACTTCCGGCACTACGCATATGTGAATTTCACATCTCTCGTCCACGGATTTCTTGGCAATGGACACCGCGTTCCCCTCCCCGCATGCGCGCGCGGCAAGATTGTCGATACATTCCCCGCCAAGAACAACAAGTATCAAGGATTCAAACAGTGAAAAAACTTTTGAAACCCGTACCATCTTGATTGCTTGATTGATAATGTCTATGTTGAATATAAACTATTCAAATTGCGTAATAGATGTTCGGGACGAAACATATTTGCACCAAGCACACTTGCACTGTGGTAGATGTCATATTCATCAACGATACCTCATCCTGTACCCCTCCATTTTTGAAACTAACAAAACATAGATGGTACGAACCTGCCATGTGTGTGGTGCAGGCGACTCCGTCCTCTATCGCCCTCCTCGAAACGAGCAGCAGGCCGACAACTGGGTGAAGGCTGGGTCTGAAAGAGGCACTGAACTTCAAGTCGATGTCAATGCTATTGTGTGCTCGTCAATTCTCGAAGGATTATATTACAAATGGGAGAAGGAAGAAAGGTGCAATTCCGGTGAGACAGAATTTGATTGATTGAATAACATCTCATCAGCTCCGCGTGGACTCGAAAGAATACATGGCGCGCGTCAATTACTTTGCAGCCGGGGACTTCCCGGCTGTACCGAGCAAGAAGAAGGACACTCTGCCCCTGCAAAAAGATTAGGAGGACTGGGACAATCCCATCAACGTGGTAAACATCGATCTCAAGGTAGTTCTTTGACCAACAGTGGATACAAAACAATGCCTTTCCAGAATCGCGCCGATCTCAGTACGTCTGTGGTTGGAGTTCTAGATGCGTGCGAAGCTGCTATGATACAGAAGGACATAGAGAGAGACTTTCCTTCCCATCACTCTATTCATGACTACGATTCCGATTGGACAGGAGGAAGTGAACAAGAGTCAGAGAACGAGCAAGAGATGGAAATGGAGTGCAATGTGGAGTACAAGAACAAGCACGAGAACTACAGTATCCACATTGGGCAGATGAAGCTGCTCCTTCCCATGGTATCTGTGTGCCCGGGATGTCACAAAGGTGACGTCACTGGATACAAGATCGTGGACACGGGCTCCGCTTTCGCTGTCATATTTCAGTGCACGCAGTGCAAGAACCACAAGTGAGTCAGCTATCTCTCACACCTCTCACACTTCCATTGACCTATTTAGGTGGTCCTCCTCTCCTACACTCAAGCCGCGGGGAAAGAAGGGAAAGGGAGAGATTCAAGCGAACATCCAAATCGCACTCAGTAACCACTTTGCGGGGGGAAGGATATGAGGTGAATAACTAAAACATATTTTTCACAAGATCAAATTGCAAAATCACTTTTCGCCAAAAAGGGAAACATTTTTCGGTGAGTGTTTCCACTGTTGTATCCATTATATCCGCTGTACTGTCTGTTACGGTTCTGGTTGTTGAAGCGCATGTTGTGGTAGTGGTTGGGTTGGGTAGAGGTGCGCAGGTTCACCATAGACGTGTCCTTGTTGGGAATAGCCTTGGATGTGCACACGTGCTCCTTGATAGTTATCTGCTCATCGATGTAGTCAAGCATGATCTCGAGGTTGATTTTTTCGCCTTTTTTGTTGAGGTGGTACAGTTTCTCATTGATCTTGTCTTGCACCCACTCGGGGAACTTGTTGACAACGTGGTCTTGCGCGAGTGCCAGCAGACCCGGGTCAGTGTTAGTGAGGGTGCCTTGGCCGTGGCGGTCAGCCAGGTTGAGCACACCGCATAGTTTTCACCCTTCTTTGGTATGTTTCGCAGAAGGGAAGGGTCAGACAGCGAGTTGTACAGTATGTTCATCTTCTCCGCGTTTGGGAGGTCGGGGTTTTCGTGTACAAGGGGGATGAACATGTCGATGAAGTCATCAAAAGTGTTCGGGGTTCCGTCAAAGATTGGGATTTTCATGTCACGCCTGTTGATGGGTAGCTTGTATCTATGCGCGCTCGGTTTGGTGGTGTCATTCTTATTGGTGAGCATGGTTACAGCTGCAAGCAACTCAGTCACTTCTTCAGTGCGACCTTCGAGAGCTGCGCCATTGGCACGCGCAAGAAGGGCGGTCAGCGGTGCCGCGGAAGGTGGGGTGGTGAATAGCGAGTTGTTGTTGTACGTTTTGGTGTCGTCGATTATCGACGGTGAGAAGTTGGGGTTGGGGAGCTGGTGCAGAACGCCAGTCTCATCAGGTTTGTACTGTTTGGGAGTACTGTAGTACTGCGCGTGCATGTCAATGTTCGTAGCCATCTGGGTGTTCTGCAGCGTCATGGTAGGCTGCGCGGGTTCGTGGTGTTTCGCAGTGTCGTCAGCGCATTGCGTCATCACGGTGTGGTTGTATGTAGGGGCGCTGCCTAGCATGCTCATGTTCAGCGACGGCGTGGGGTTGTGTGCGCGCATTCTCGGTGTTGTTGTCGCCGCTTGGTTCAGTGTTTATTTCGAGCCAGGTATCGATCATGTCGATTGCATCATTGTATACACGCTGGACGGTGTCAATGTCCTTATCGCTGAGGTACTTGTTGAGCTCGTTGTAGTAGGTGGAGTCATCGATGATGCCATTGGCTTCATCGTCAGCCTTCTTGGCCTCAATGCGCACGGTCACCTTATCAATCGATTCATTCAGGAAGTTGTAGTGGCGCTCAATGTTTCGGCGCAGCATGCGGAACTTGTTGGCGTAGTTGTTCACCTGGTTGGTGTTGTCAGTGATGGAATTCTTCCACAGGTTGTCAATGACGTTGGCGAGCTCGCGCACAAGGTCGCGCACCATGTCGCGACCGATATTATTTTTCTCATTGCCAGAGAGGTGCAGGGTAGCCATGGTTGATAATAGGTTTCAATCGAAAATCAATCAATAGCAAAATCAATGTCAATCAATAGTTCTGGTGAGTGATCGAGATGTAGGCCGGGTTGTCTTAACCGGTCCGATGCACCAATGTTCAGTGGAGGATAGCAGATACTCGATTCACACTCGTAACACGCCCGAAAACAGTAAATTGGGCTGAGTGGTTTCCGTCAAATTATGTTAATCACTGATTGGCAATCAGTGATGTTAGATTGTTATGTGCTCTCTTTTTAGGAGGCCAGTGGGTGGTTCACTCGTGGTGGTTCAAGTTGTTTTATTATAGTCGGTTTGGATCCTATATGCCATCCGTGACATTTCACATTTTGTGCAGTTTTGTGCAACACAACATGTATGTCAACAAATATCCAAAACGCGTACATGAGTAGGAATCGAACTCATGAGCAGCACGCAGCGGTTGCGCACTGGCGGCGCGCTCTACCACTGCGCTATAAAGGCAGTGATTAAGAGATCGAAAAGAGAGCACATGTAGCTCCACTGGCCACTTGAGTGTACTATGATGAGAGTTAACGAGCAAACATATCGGTGAGAATCAATGACCTCTTAGAGTGAGCCTAAATGGCGCAGTGGTAGAGCGCGCCGCCAGCGCGCAATCGTTGCGAGCTGCCCATGGGTTCGATTCCCTCTCACAAAGCGTTTTGGATCTTTCAAGGTATACATGTTGTGTTGCACAAAACTGCACAACATGTGAAATGTCACGAATTAGAGAGGGCGCGCAGCGCCCTCCCTTTTGGCTTAGGATAGGGCTCGCGCCAGAATTTTCAAAAAGCGATATCAAAAGGACATGTTAGCAACAATGTGAAGTCATCCAATTCATGTTAGTTAGATTCGCACGGTTCCGTGGGCCAGATCACTGGTCGGTGGCATCATTGTATCTCTTCTCCGAAAGAAGTTATGAGCGATCTCGCGCACCCATGAGGTGAAAGGCCAGCGTGTGGGTGGGTGTCGTTTCCAGTCACTCGGGCTGCTAGCTCTCTCTCTCCCGGCAGGCGGCCGGGTGCGAGAGAGAACGCGAGAGAGCGCGCTGTTTGCAGATGCGCAGACGAAGAGAAGCTTGCACTTACGCTGCGACAAACGAAAAGACAGAGAGAAGAGTCGTTTCAGAATGTTTCCATACAATACAATGAAAAAACATGGTTGCACATACGCAACAAACCCGACCTGTAGTATGTAGTATATTCAATGATTTGCTACCACCGTGCAATTGTGTCATAAATCATGATTATGTGCATAACAATGAACGAAAGAGCTTGACAATCAGTAAGAGAAGAAATTTCTATGAAATTTAATAAAAGCACATATATTATCTCTCAAAAGTACTTGCGTAAAGAGAGTCAGTTTGTCTTGACCCAATTCAACAAAAGCGCATGCATAAAACGTTTACAAATACTAACACAAACCTGCGCATACCATTAATATTAGAGAGAGAGAGAGAGAGAGAGAGAGAGAGAGAGAGAGAGAGAGAGAGATGGACGAGAGAGATTGACGAGAGAGAGAGAGATGGAAGAGAGAGAGAGGGAGAGAGAGAGATGCAGGTTTGTGTTAGTATTTGTAAACGTTTTATGCATGCGCTTTTGTTGAATTGGGTCAAGACAAACTGACTCTCTTTACGCAAGTACTTTTGAGAGATAATGGCATATAGGATTCAATCCGACTATAGAACAACGTAATCAAATAGCAATCGCAGTGGTGGTAACAATCAACAATACAATGTTGCAGTACTCCGAGAACAGTTAAAGAAACGCAATAAATGGAGCACGAGAATATAGGGAACGGGCTAGACAGACTAGACATTAGCTCTTCACGGGCTAGACATTAGCTCTTCATAGCCAATGTCCTTTTATTGATAGGCGGGTGGTTTAATGGTTATTGCGCCAAGGGATTAGAGGAGGAGAGAGCCCGATAGGTACATTGACCTCTAATGGGCGACACCAGTGTGACTACCGACTAGTCACACAAACAATAACAGTAAACAACCCCGAACATCATCTTCACTCAAACGCAACACATAATTGTTAAAGCGGTGTATTACACAGAGAGTATAACAGCATAGCGAAGGGATGGTTAAACACACATAGCACGGAGCTCAGAGGGGCGGGGCTCCTGTTTAGGGGCGGAGGACGGGGGGAGGGGGCGCGTCGCGAGGGGGGGGGGGGGGCGTAGCAGCCGCGCTACACTCCCGGGGCGACAGCAGGAGACGTCGGTGCATCCTTGTCCGTTGACTCCAGGGTATCCTTTTCGGCCTCGAGGTACGGACACCAGAGCACATTATGCTTGTCGGGGCACGAGCATTGCTCGTTCTTGGTGATTCTACACTCCGAGACGGGATGCAGGGGCACCTTGTACAATAGAATGCCATGGCTGCAACAAGGAGAGATTGAGGGGAGGACTGGCAATAATATAACCGGTAAGCATGGAAAACGGAAAAGGAAACACTGATTGTTGTTTCATGATCTTCCGATTTGCCATAGGGGGCGTGGTTGGCCCGCCCCTCCCCTCTCTCCTGGCATATGCCACCCTCCCCGCGGCCCTTTTGATCCGCGCTATGTGAGGGATAATATTATTTTATAAAGCAATTACTCTAACATGCACATATCTGAAGTATATTTTTACAAGAAGAAACACTTCAACATGCATGGCAATCCCCATTTCATCACCACGATTGTGATGCATAACAAGACTACCACTCCTCCAACAATTTGTAATAGGTTGTCCCAGACGGAGCGTTTTGTATTTTGGTAGTTTGGAGTTTCCGAGTCCTTCTCATAATAAGGATGATCATCAGAGGAAACGAGTACACCGTCAATTACGCGCTAATTTGCGTAGTGTAGTATTCCTGTGATTTGAATGGCATGGTTAGCTTTGCCACATCGCACAGTGCAGTCCATCAGAATATTTTGTTCAGCTGATTTGAATCGGACTGTGTTATCAATTGCACTGTTGTCGCAACGGAGTACATCTGTTACGTAACCGTCACAGACGAGGTGTGCGCTGGTTTGTTTCTTACTTGCACACGTTACATTCATTTGCGCACCGAGCTGGCAGTTGACACAGCCAGTCGCGTGTGAGTGTGCGACTATGTCGCATTGTTCTTCATGCCCATCTCCTGCAATTGCAACACTCTCTTTTAGTGCTACCTGGAGGTTCACAGTGTTTTTGTGAGTGACGAACACGGGTATTCTGTTTGAGGCGATGACCTCATAATTGTTTCCGATTAGTGGAAGACTGTTCTCGTGGTTAGACAACAAGTCATAATAACCCAACGCTTGTTAGCAGTTGCAATTTGCGCGGAATTAGGAAAGCGAGTTTTTTCGGAGCGAGTTTGAGTTTGGAATAGATGAGGTTGACAATGACCTGTCCCTCTCGTGTCTGTTCTCGAATGTATGCGCAGCAGCCGTAGGCATGGATAGATGCATCACTGAAGATGCACAGTGTGTAGGTGGATTCGAGTGAGTGTTGTGTGATAGTACGCGGTAGAGTGATGTCATGTTGTGAGTCGCGCGCGATCTCGTTCCATTCGTCGGCGAGGTGAGCGGGCAGTGGCTCGTCCCACTTGCGCGGTTCGTTCCACAACTTCTGTTGGAACACCTTGGCCACTGTGAGGGTGGGGCTGATCAGTCCGAGTGGATCGTAGTTGGCTGCAATGGCAGATGTGACCGCGCGTTTCGTTGGTTTATCGTTGTGTGGGAGGAAGCACTTGAGAGTAAACGTGTCGGCTACCGTATCCCACCGTATACCTAGCAGTTTTTGGATTGGGTCTTTGGCGCGGTCGCACTCGTTGAATGATTCAGCGAAAGACTGGATTCACAACAACTGCGAGAAACTAGAACCATTTGTGAACAACCGAGTAAAAGAGATAAGAGAGACCGCGCCTGCTCTACAACAATCGCACTCTTTGCTCTCTCCGGTCAGCCTACACCACACACCAACCGATCAAAACCCAGCAGACACAGTCAGCAGGGGAGAAACAGGAAGAGACTTACAAAATAACGCGCAATGGTGGCATGGTCCCCCCTTCCTCCAACAACCATCCCATACCTGGAACACTCCGGTGCTGCTCACCCTGTCCGAGCCGACGCCCTCGCTACCAGACGATGTCGACGCAGCACTTGGCTCTAAACAGACAATAATCAATACAGTACAGTCCACAGCGGACTGGGACGAACACGTCACTCAGTGCCTACAACCTGATCGATTCTCAAGATTACATCGCTATCGAAGGCACCTACAGTACATCGCCACTTTCATCAAGTTATGTACGCGTGCAACTAGATCCCGAAAAATCACAACAAGGGTCGACTACAATGCGCCTATTCATGATATCACTGATAATCTTTTGCATATCATTCATCAACGAAAACATGTGGACGCGACTCACCCGTCTCTTGTCGAACTCGGCCTCGTGATCGACCAGCATGGTGTCGTCCGATGCGGCGGTCGCCTGAAACAATCCGATCTCAGTCACTCTGCCAGAACACCTATTCTGATCGCGAGACACTCACATCTCGCCACACTCATAACACGAGACGCTCACTCAACATGTGGGCACAATGGAACCAAACCACACTATGGCTACTGTTCGAGAAACTTATTGGATACCACAACTGCGCACACTCATCAGAAGTGTAATTAGAGCGCAATGTGAACGATGAACCCTATGAACAATATATATTTTTGAAATCAGCTTAAAACGAACTACTTTAATAAATCAATTGCTATACAATATCCTAACATCTGAAATTCTCATTGTGGTCCCTAGTATGCAATGTCAGGAGAAGAGCTCCTATTAGCCATCTCGAGATTCATCTCGAAATTCCGGGCTCCAGTCAGTTTCCATTCCGATAATGGAACAAACATGACGCTTGTCGCAAAAATAATGCGAGGTCAACTCCCAATGAAGGAGGGACTGTCCTTCTTAGAGGAAGCCGTGGCAAAGCGGGAGATCAAATGGGTCTTCATTCCAGCGGCGGCGCCCTCAATGGGAGGAACGTGGGAACGGATGGTGAAATGTCTAAAACAAGCACTACAAGCCAGTCTGAAGAACAACATTCCCACGCGAACTGAACTTGACACCTTCTTGGCAGAAGCAGTTCGAATCGTCAACAATCGGCCGTTGACACAGTTGGACTCGTCCGGAGAAACCATTGTTATACGACCAGTGGATCTCCAAGTCCCCAAAATAATCTCACATTCAATCAGTGATTTGATCAAACCAGACCTGGATACTGAAAGAGAGAGGACTGTCCAAACATTCAAGAGTGTACAGAAACAAGTACAAACGTTTTGGCATATTTTCCGATCAGAATTCGTTCTGAGCAACAAAACGTATCAACAAGTTGGCCTGAAATCACGTGCCAAATGCCATCAAAAGGTGCCGAAAGTCGGTGCCGTGGTACTGTTGAAAGATCCGGAATCGAAAAGAAACCACTGGCCTATGGCAAAAGTTCTTTCGCTCAAAGAAAGCATAGACGGGTGGATTCGGTCCGGCAGGCTGCTAACCGCAGCTGGGAGAGAGATTACGAGACCACTAACTTTGATGGTACCTCTCGAGCTGAATGAAAACACTGAAAACAGTGAGATCGAGCGATCGCAATCGAAAAAAGCGAAACGCCCCAGCAAAAAGCAAATATCATCCGTGTCCATGTCCTGGATTTCGGCTTTGCTTGTGTTCATGCAACTCATCGCATGTGCATTTTCTGCTGTTCCCTCCAATGCGTCAGTCGCACAGTTCGGTGCGATGTCTACAAGGGCGCCGCCACGTAATCAATCACTCGCGGCGACACGCGCTCCCGTAACCCCCTGGCCACAAATGGTGACAAACAATGGGAGGTCAACTGCGGTTTCGCCTAATCCCATATGGAAGGCAAGCCAAGCTGTCAGTAACGGAGAAAGCAGACAACGTCAAATCCAAACACCCCTGACTACACAGGAACCCTGGCGTTGGGAATACCAATACATCGGTCCACAAACAACGGCGCGACCGCATGCAACGCCTCTCACGGCTCCGCGTACAGCCACAGTACCCCCCAGTCACACTTCGCCCTCAACCAGGCACGACGGGAGTGGCAGTGCCACCGACCGCATGAGGGAGGAGCGAAACGTAGTGCACACGGCGTACACAATGGCGCAAGCAGTGAGACGTGGTGCGGACGCAGCGGTAGCGGTCAAAAACAACATGCCAGCCGTGTTCGGAAACAACCGAAAAACCGCAGAGCCAATGATTGCTCTGAGTGAGTACCAAATGGCTCGCAACCGCGAATGGCATGACCAAAAACGAAGGGAAGCCAAACTGTTCGCTGAGTTTGTACCCAAACCCGATCAAAAATTGATTTTGATCACAAATGTGAATTGGATCAAACACATGACATCCAATGCACAATGCACGGAGCGATAATCATCGACAAAAATGCAAGTGGGCGCTATGACGTTTGCGCGCTCCATTTTTGCATGCACAATCTGGAATGCCGCGAACAGATGGAGGTTCATATACCTCATTCCATTCTGATGGCTCCACACACTATTAAGTGGAGGAAAACGGCAAACGGCACGATCAAAATTTTCAAAAAGACCTGTCTTCCAAAAGAATTTTGCGAACTTGCAATGTGTGCGACGTGCTACTGGCACATCATTCTAAACCCACATTGTTCCAAATGGCGTTTTCTTGTGTATTCAACGATCACAATCTTCATCCCTCTTGCAGTGTTGTATTGCCTGGCCAATACGCCGTGCACAAAATGGCGATCACAGTGCAAAAATGCACGCAATACGTCAAGAGCTCTCATCCATCAAGAATCGAGAGCGCACAGATGGGCGCGCGGATTAGCGGCTAGGATCTGTTGCAAAAAAGAAAGGTCAGCCCTTGTGGAGCTTCAAGAGTGGCTGCCTGCAAGAGTAGGATTACCAACCCCAATTGGTATTAGCACAATTACGATAGTGGTGCTAGCATGTCTTGTGTCAAATGCAACGGCATGCGATAGATACATTCCCTTGACTCACAATGAAACAATATGTGATGGGGCAAAATGCGAAGTGAGGAGTGTGGTGGATCTATCATTTACACCGACAACTCGCACGATTTGTTTACAAGTGGGCGGAAACGGAATGGAAATTGAAAAACACCAGTTCCGCTTGCTAAACATACAACACAAGTGCCAACCGGGTGCAGTTCTGTTGACCAAAAATGTGTCGCTTCATACAGAGTCACGCAAAAGGTGCTCTGGGGCATCGAAAAGCGCGTGTTCAAACCAGAAGTGCGCCGCCGTGAGACCGGAAACAATCGTGCCGGATCTAGGTGAATCGAACAGACACAAAGGCGCCAGCTACTGCTATGAAAGTTGTGGAGGGCTCAGCTGTGGCTGTCTATGGTCCAGCCCGGGCTGCCTATTTGTACGCAACTACGTCAAAAACACGACTGACGAAATAGTCAAAATTTACGACTGTGAGTCGTTCGAGGCTAAAGCCGAAATTGAAGTGGAAAAAACAACCAAGTCAGGCACAACCAAACACAGCCTGACACTGTATGAAGGAGGGATTGAAAAAAATCTTTCAAACATGGTTCGCATTGCATCGTTGCAGTCCAGCACTATTCAGCATGTTGCCCTCGTTTCTACAAATCGGGGAACGCATAGCGATGATCCGATCTCCCAATCGATTGCCCCAACCAATGCTGGTCTGCAGAAACAAGACTGACTGCAGCTACAGGGAAACATGTCGGTGCTCACCAGCCGAGACCACAGCAAATTGCAACTGCGAACAAGCGTTGGATTATTATGACTTGTTGTCCAACCACGAGAACAGTCTTCCACTAATCGGAAACAATTATGAGGTCATCGCCTCAAACAGAATACCCGTGTTCGTCACTCACAGAAACACTGTGAACCTCCAGGTAGCACTAAAAGAGAGTGTTGCAATTGCAGGAGATGGGCATGAAGAACAATGCGACATAGTCGCACACTCACACGCGACTGGCTGTGTCAACTGCCAGCTCGGTGCGCAAATGAATGTAACGTGTGCAAGTAAGAAACAAACCAGCGCACACCTCGTCTGTGACGGTTACGTAACAGATGTACTCCGTTGCGACAACAGTGCAATTGATAACACAGTCCGATTCAAATCAGCTGAACAAAATATTCTGATGGACTGCACTGTGCGATGTGGCAAAGCTAACCATGTCATTCAAATCACAGGAATACTACACTACGCAAATTCGCGCGTAATTGACGGTGTACTCGTTTCCTCTGATGATCATCCTTATTATGAGAAGGACTCGGAAACTCCAAACTACCAAAATACAAAACGCTCCGTCTGGGACAACCTATTACAAATTGTTGGAGGAGTGGTAGTCTTGTTATGCATCACAATCGTGGTGATGAAATGGGGATTGCCATGCATGTTGAAGTGTTTCTTCTTGTAAAAATATACTTCAGATATGTGCATGTTAGAGTAATTGCTTTACGCTCGAGGTCAGATCAGGTCAGTAAAAGAGCTAGTACATCCTTGACACACCTGTCTATCCGCCCGTCGGGGAGCGCGCCTCGCCTCTCATGCTAGCATCGGCGCCGCCTATAGCGAGAGGCGCAACAATCATACCGGTCAGTCGTATCCAAGAAAATACATACCACGAACATCGCGAGAACAGTGAAAAATGGCAGGATGAACGCGAAACGTGCACAAAAACGTCACAGCCTCAACCACACAGTCAGGCGAATCGATCGAAATTCTCTCTCTCTCTCTCACTCCCACTCCCGCCAGCCGGTCGAGTCTTTCCCGCGCACTTGCTCAGACTCTCTCACCACTCTCCACTTACAACACACTCTCTCTCCCTCTCATTCTTTCTCACGCTCACGCAACGCCTCACTAACATTATCATCAATCAGAGAAACAATTCTAATCACTGAAGAATACATGTTTGTGATGATTAGTATGATCTCCTACTCTTATCCCATTACTTTCTTAATGAGTGAGTTCGCTTCAATCATGCAAAAATAGGTATTTTGGTTTGTGACAGTCACGTTGAAACAACGTGAAACAAAATCAATAGGAGAAATACTAAAAAATAGTGATTGCGATGATTGTTACAGATGATGATATGTGTTTTTTTTTGTAGTTACTTTGGTCCATCGATAACACATTGGTCCCTCGATAACACAAGGGTCCCTCGCTTCTGCTCTCACTATACACTCTCTCTCGCGATCCAGTCGCAAGAGTCTACTCTGCCGGCGGCGGTTCAGTCTGGTGGGCGACTGCTGGTGTGATTAGATGATATCTGAAAAGTCACTCGACTTTTCACCCCGAGTTCGAGCAGTTTCACCCCGAGTTCGAGCAGTACGTGACGAATGGAAAGATGAAGGAGGAGCGGAAGAGAGACAGGCGGGACGAGCGGATTGTACTGATCGGACGAGCGGAGAAGGACGACGAGACGAACGAGACACTGACCGACGAGCTGAAGAACATTCTGGAGGAGAACGGCATCCCTGGAGCCAACGTCAAGGAGAGCTTCCGGTTCCCGCGCAAGAGGGACCCGAACAAGACCGGATACAGGCCGATCAAGGTCGTGTTGCGTGACATGGACCACAAGTCGGAAGTGAAGGCGATTCTGGGACGCAAGGCTGGACACTTCGCCCGCGACGACCAGACATACCTCGAGAGGGAGAGAGATAAGCAACTGCGTAGATATGTGTTGTCCGTTAATAACCAAATCCATTCGCCTAGGTACTGTGTCCGTAACATGACCATCGAGCATCTCTTCTACTGGAAGGGCCCGTCGGGGAGTGCGACAAGTGGACAGGCGATCTCTGATTCGGGCGTCGATTCTACCGACGTCGGAAAGGGTGGGGAGGATGAGAACGAGGGATCTACCGTAAATGTCTAAGAGTACTGAGAGCAATATAGTTAGTCTTTTTTCGTGTAATATTCGATCTATTCGTAAAAATCTAAGCTTATTAACTCATCGTTTGTCTAACTTTCCCCTATCAATTAATGTCATTTGTGAAACTTGGCTTAGTCCCTCTGATCATGTCCCAACCTTTCCATCATTCACGTGCCACTCTGTGGCAAGAACTCATAAGGGTGGTGGCGGAGTACTCGTTTGCGTTTCCTCGCGCGTTCAAAACACACTTCTCGCAGTCCACAGTTGTTGCTCTTTTGATTGTGTTGCTGTTCGGATATCATGTGATGGTTCTGATTTTGTTCTGATTGGGTTGTATAGACCCCCAGGATCGGATCCACAGTTCACTACGATGTTTTCAAATTTTGTGAATGATCTAAACATTAATTGCACGCTTGTTATAGTTGGTGATTTGAATTTCCCTGGTATACGGTGGCATTCTCAAAGCGCAAGTACAGTACCCTCACAGGGTTTTCTATCGTATTGTAACTCCTTGGGTCTCTATCAACTAGTGACAGAGCCAACTCGTGGCATGAATATACTAGATTTAATTCTCTCTACAGATCGAACATTTATCAATAATGTGCGAGTGGGGATCGCATATTCTGATCATTGTTGTGTAGAAGGAGAAATGACGTTGATATGCAAAAGAACGCGTGAACCTGCCCACGCGGTTTATGACTACCGCAATGGTGACTACGATGCTATTATCCAGGATCTCTCATTGGTGAATTGGTCAGCAGAGTTGTCAGACTCTGATATAGATACCCGTTATTCCCGATTCTGTGACATCATAAAAGACGCTACCCGCTACCGTATACCTCAAAAACAAGTCAATCGTGATCACTCTCCAAAATTCCCGAAATGGTTAGAAAAACTTCAAAATAGAGTGAGACGGTTACACCATCGGCAGAAAACTTCCGGCAGCGTACAGGATCGAGAGAGCTATAAGTGCCTACTAAAGGAATACCGTCGAAGTATCAAACAATGTATACGAGAACGGGAAGCACATATCCTGAATAGTTCCTCTCCTGCGCGCTACTGGCAATATGTAAAATCGAAGTTAGCACCGGTTGACCCCATTCCGGATCTAACTAATAGTAGTGGTAGAGTAGTCTCAGATGATCGAGAGAGGGCCACTCTATTCAATGAGTTCTTTGCCTCGGTCTTCTCGAGAGATAATAACGAGCCATTTCATTTACAAGATCATCCTGGTGCTCACTCTATAGCAGAAGTAGATTTCAGTCCCCACTGTGTATACGAATACTTGAAAAGAACTAAGAGGAAAATATCCTGTGGTCCAGATGAGATTCCCTCTATTGTTTTACAAGCCCTTGCAGTTGTCATAGCAGAACCTCTATCGATAATTTTCTCTCAATGTTTTCATGAGGGTGTTATTCCATCAATATGGCGTAAGGGTATAGTTGTCCCGGTATTCAAGAGTGGTAATAAGAAACTCTGTACAAATTACCGACCGATTACTTTGACCTGTTGTGCAAGTAGGGTGTTTGAGAGGATGCTTTGCTACAATATCCGATGTCATTTGTGGAAATACAATATAGTAAATCCACAGCAACATGGTTTTCTTGATGGTAGAGGTACAACAAGTCAAATGGTAGAATATGTAGGATATTTAGTCAAACACTTGGACAAAAAGATACCCGTGGACTCGATTTATTTAGATATTAAAAAAGCGTTTGACTCGGTTGTTCATAGAAGATTGAGCGAGGTTTGCAGGTCTTATAAGATTGATGGAAAAACTCTACGGTGGTTAAATATACTTCTTTCTAACCGTACCCAGTCGGTAAGAGTGGGCACCGGACTATCAGATTGGATTCCAGTTTTAAGTGGCGTTCCACAAGGTAGTGTAGTCGGACCTTTACTTTTTTTGATCTATGTAAATGGAATCGGCTCTGTTATTAAACATAGTAAATACTTCATGTACGCGGATGATATGAAACTGTCAATTCCACAAAATATTCCAAATTTCAAAATATTACTAGAAACTGATTTGGCAAACGTACATTCATGGCTTGGTGAGCGCCAACTCTTGCTTTCGGCTGCTAAATCCAATGTCATCCATTTTGGAAAACGTGTCATGAAGTCTGTTTATACGTGTGATGGCTCCGTAATTGCATGCACTGACTCAGTCAAAGATCTTGGCATTTATCTCACAGCCGATCTAAGTCCAAGTGAGCATATCAGAAGAGTCATTCAAAAAGCATCTTCTCGTGTCGGTGTACTACGAATAGCCTTTCAACGAAATGAATCATTGTTTTTGAATTTCTATAAATATAAAATACGCCCAGTTCTTGAGTACGGTAGTGAGGTGCTTCTCGCTCTCAACGTAACTCAAACTAATGACCTAGAAGCTGTGCAGAGATCCTTCACTAAATTGCTTGCCCCGAAACTGTCATATCAGAGTCGACTGCGAACCTTGGAGCTAGATACACTGTGGACTCGCAGAATGCTTTCCGATTTGCGTATTGTACATAGCTATCTGTATGGTTTCATAAACGCTCCTAATCCATTCATGCTTGCTAATTCAAGATCAGCATCATTGCGTTCAAATGGCTTGAAATTACAGAGTTTCTCTAAAACCACCCTTACACAGAGTTTTATCACGCATCGAGTTGTGAAATACTGGAATCTTTTAGATTCCACTACAGTATGCCAATTCAAAAAGACGGACTTCAGAGTGCGACTAATGTCTTGTTTCACAAATAACTTTTCTCGTTTCACTGTAGATGACCCCACCCGTATGTAAATTTATTGCTCTCAGGCGACTAGGTAGCCCGGTAGTTCGATTCCTTCCTGTTCTGGACGATTGAAGTAGTTTCATGTCTGTGTTTGAGATGACATCCCATTCTATGCGTCCGCATGGGTGCCAATGGGCTCTGTCACAGCCGTCACTTTGTCCTTACTCACGGGTCTGACCGGTAGTTGTTAGAATCTGTGTGTTTGTGATTATGTGATTGCTGATTCTGAATAAACCTAAACAAAAATATCAGAATCGATTGTGTTTTGTTTTCCGAATCACGAATATACCATATTTCATTGGGATCCGATGAAAACTCAAACACCCCCCCCCCCCCCATTCGATCACACATGCCCGTCAAGTTGTGACTACCGTAACCTCATAGCCAATAAGAGTTGATTTGATATTGTAGGAATGGAGTGTTATCAATGTTATGATCATCGAACACACTGGTTAGTGTCACTTTGAACATATCCAGGTGGTGCCAACCGTGCTAATTTCCAGTTGAACTTGAGTGGATTGCGCAAATGGTCGGGTCTTGGCAGACTGCCATACCATGCCTCCTCTCGTTCCGCCCCTTTTACACTGTTTTTTTGTGTTTGAGAAATCAGCTGTGATTGTCTGTGTATCGGCTTTCTCTCGTCGAGACGAGTAAAATGGCGTCTTTTTATTTTAATTCGGACTACTTTGAACAAATCCAGGTATCGCCAGCCGGGATAGTTTCCAGATCAACTTGGGTGATGATGCAATTCCACCATCGACTCTCTCCTTTATGGCCGTTTGCCGGTGGGGAAGGGTCATAATTGAGTGAGTCGAGAGTGGATTTGCGCAATCCACTCAAGTTCAACTGGAAATTAGCACGGTTGGCACCACCTGGATATGTTCAAAATGGTCGAAATTACAAAAATAAGACATCATTTTGCTCATCTCGAGATGACGGAAACTATGCAAACGAAATTGTAGCTGGGTTCTCGAACATGGAAGATTTGAGATCGCTTGTCAGACTTGTCAGTCTTGGCAGACTGCCACTAGGACCTGAACTGTTGACACCCTGACTATGAGGCTCTATTCAAATAGTGAATTTCATCGGAGCCCTATGAACCATGGTATATTCTTGATGTCGGTTACAAGAGACAGATAAATATAATATTCATATTTCTTAATTTTCAGATTGTAGAAAGTCGAGTGACGTTTCAGACTTCACACAAGCAGTCGCGTCCGACTGTACCGCCATCGGCAGAATAGCCCTGTGCGATGCGCGTCGCGTGAGGTAAGCGAGAGAATGTGTGTAGAGTAGAGGCACCAGACACCTCCACACCGTTCATGGACGCCCGGATGAGAGTGAATGGATGCAACAACGGACCTTGTCTTATCGGGGGACCAATTATCTCGGAATTACAAATGATGAAAATCAGTCACCACAAACCATATGTAGACTAAGACAAACAATGCGAACAATACTACTTTATCTTATATATTATGCTTTAAATACTCACGTAAAAATGGAAGTCAGTACTGAAAGTCAGTAAGTAACGAATTTCATCGGAGCACTATGAAATATGGTATATTCGAGATGCTCAGAACAAAACAAAACGCTGATCAATGTAGTTGTTAATCTGTTCTAGCGTGACTTCTCTCCAAGCCGCCTTCACACTGAACATATTCAGATAGAGAGTTTTCATCGGATCCCAATTAAATATGGTATATTCGTGATTCGGAAAATAAAACACAATCGATTCTGATATTTTTGTTCAAGAATTTTCACAATCTGAAAAGTCGAGTGACTTTTCAGATATCATCTAATCACACCAGCAGTCGCCCGCCAGACTGAACCGCCGCCGGCAGAGTAGACTCTTGCGACTGGATCGCGAGAGAGAGTGTATAGTGAGAGCAGGAGCGAGGGACCCTTGTGTTATCGAGGGACCAATGTGTTATCGAGGGACCAAAGTAACTACAAAAAAAAACACATATCATCATCTGTAACAATCATCGCAATCACTATTTTTTAGTATTTCTCCTATTGATTTTGTTTCACGTTGTTTCAACGTGACTGTCACAAACCAAAATACCTTTTTTTGCATGATTGAAGCGAACTCACTCATTAAGAAAGTAATGGGATAAGAGTAGGAGATCATACTATTCATCACAAACATGTATTCTTCAGTGATTAGAATTGTTTCTCTGATTTATGATAATGTTAGTGAGGCGTTGCGTGAGCGTGAGAAAGAATGAGAGGGAGAGAGAGTGTGTGTTGTAAGTGGAGAGTGGTGAGAGAAACGATGGCGTGGCTCACGAGAGTCATTCTGCCTGAGGGTAGATATTGGCAGAGTAGGAACGGAGTCGACTCTCGATCGAGACTGGATGTGAGAGAGAGTGTGACTGCGGAGCGTCCAGACGCGTAAAGACCAGAGAGGACTAGAGAGCACGAGGAACAGAAGAGAAGTAGACGTGATGAGAGAGTGTGTCTCACGTAGAGAGTGGGGAGAGAAACGAGAGCATGGCACACCGTGGACCACGTGGGCCACGTGGCACATGCGGCTCACATTTCTCTGACTGTACTGTACATACTACAACATGGCCAGCGAGCACTTTTCAAGGAATGTGACTGTGAACTGAATCCCCTTCTCCCTACGGGATGTGTCACGAGTATGCTGTGACTGCCCATCTCTCGATATACATTGCCTTCACCTCACATTCCCTATCTTCCACTGAGAAATAACGAGAGAAGACGATGTAACCAGCAGTCTCGAAACATGGAACGAGTAGAGAGTCAACTCTTGCTTTCGGGGGGAGAAAGTGCTGGCAAAACAAAAATCAAGTGCAAGTACTCGAACTCCAGCCTCTGGTCTGACAGACTGATGCGCTAACCACTAGGCCACAACGGCTCGGTCTTTGAACGCCAGAGGTAGAATAAGGTAGCAAAAAACCAGCCATGTACGTTTGCGCACTGGAAACGTATTTGGCGCGTAGGAAAAAGTAACACCAGACTTCGATGTCTGGGGTCCTAACTAAGGTATCCTATCAATTTGGTTCGGATCCGAGAGTGTGGCTCTAACGACACTCCTCGTAAGTTTACAAATTGGACCCTCTATCTCGTCTGTACGAAAAGTCGATCATATTCGCCATATTTGGTGACTTTTCAAAAAAGGAAACCAATTTCTAGAATCTATTATACGTAATCTTTCTTCTATTCAATTTTGCCAAACTGCTCATTTGCGTTGTCGTATTATTTGCGATAAATGTTATAAATTCCGGTGTTACTTGTTAACATAGGGGGTGGGAGGGCCTATTTTTCGTTTAAATTATGATTTGGCACTTTGCCAATGGTTGGGTTACGGTAGGAGCTTTGCGCCAGTCTCCTATTATTGTACCGAACCTTGTATCGAGCCGTGGGTCAGTGATTGCGAATATGCGAATGCCAACTATTCGATATCGATCGGTTGACCTGGCGGCTGGCAGCGAGCAATCCGGTGGGCGCGACCCCAGCAAGTAACGCGCGCTCAGAAAATGTCTAATACTGTATAAAGACAAAGTCCGATCTATCTGAAACTTTGACAGAAGTGCTTTTTCGCCCATAAAAGCTTAAGTTTACAAATTGGACCCTCTATCTCGTCTGTACGAAAAGTCGATCATAATCGCCATATTTGGTGACTTTATTTGGTGGTGAAAAAGGAATATTTGGTGAAAAAGGAAACCAGTTTCTATAATCCATCATACGTAATCTTTCTTATATTCAATTTTTATAGAAATCGAAGATCATGAATTTTGGGTGCACTTTTTGGTACATTTGCCGGCGTTCTTGAACTTGGACTTGATGTTGAGCTTGAGCTTGGTCTTGAGTCCTTCATCAAGCAAGAAAGTATCCTGAAAAAATATATTAGATGAGAAGCATTGCATGAAACATACCTTTCTTTGGCGACGCAGAGAAGAGACAATGACTGCACTTCTTAGATCAAATTACAATGACAGATAAGCACAGAGTGCTCGCATTAAAAAGCGAATCACAACCACACACAAAACACCGAAAACATCAAAATGTTTTATTACATTGAACTATTCAAAATCATGTAATCATCAAATAATATTAGCAATCACAATTCACAATGCACAATACAAACCAACTCACCTACATACGTCGTTGCTCTTGTTCTTCCTTTGATATCCAAAATCCCAGCTAGACTGAAGATCTGAAACAAAAAATTGTAGATAAAAAATAAAACAAAATAATGAGGAAAAACTCGCGTAGCACATGCAAGTAAGGAAAATTTCACACTTTCATATCAATAATCAATACATCGCATTTGTACACTCGGAATGCAACACAATTACATGAAACTAAGTAAAAACGACGCACATATATACACATTCAACAAAATAGAACAAAAATGGCAAAATCGAAACGAAAAACAATAAAATCGTACACCTCAGTGAAAATACGAAATGACAAATATTCGTTAAAAATGATAAAAGTAACCTGATTTGTCAGGCATAAAAATAATTTCCTTTCGCGAAAATAAATGTTCGACGCACGAATAAGAACCACTTCTATCGGTCGTTTTAATAGGGCGTATCGAGCCGTGTGACCCATATCCACTCCGTTGTGTCTTTTTCGAAAGTCAGTTGAAAAAGACAAAATTTCTATCTTCAACGAATAACTTTTACAAAACGAAAAGCTGAAGGTTGAAGACAGTAGACAGTAGACAGAAAAGACAGTAGAAAAAAGAGTAGTACTTTCTGTTAAAAAAGTTTTCATATAACTGTATCTCGAAAGTCGCAGTGACTACTGCAGATGTGAGAATAGAAGAGTAAACAGAAAGTACCATAGTACTGTCTCTAGAACGTTGTTGTCACGGAACGTGAAAGTATACAAGAAAGAGAATAGAAGAGAGAGAGAGAGAGAGAGAGAGAGAGAGAGAGAGAGAGTAAGAGAGAGAGGAGGGAGGAGAAGGAGGGAAGAGAGAGAGTAGGCATAACTGTCTCTCGAAAGTCGCAGTGACTTCTGCAGACGTGAGAGTAGAAGAGTAAACAGAAGGTAACATAGTACTTTTTCTAGAATGCTGTTGTCACCGCTGCGAAGACGTGAGATTGGGACAAGAGAGAAAGAGAGAGAGAGAGAGAGAGAGAGAGAGAGAGAGAGAGAGATAGGGGGAAGAAGGAGGGAGATAGGATGGAAAGTAGACAGAACAGTGTAGAGGAAAAAGAGATGAGGCGGTGTACATTTGTGAAACATAAAACAAGTTGAAAAAACCTATGGTTAATCAGGAGCGTATCGATGGCTCCCGGCCGACCCCTTCACTCTGCGACTGACCAACGGAGTGAGATGCCCTATCCAAGATTCCCGGCAGCGCTCGCATGGATTCACCGGCAAGTGTTTTTCTCATTTTTACCAATGTTCTGCGGCAATTCAGGCAGTGGCATCTGGAACCACGATGTCCCTCCGGACACTCTCACCTCCGATCACCTACACATCTGGGCGGAAGGAGTTCTCGTTGACCTCATGAAAGGTAGTTTCTTTTGATTTTTTAAATCTTACTTTGTCATATAACTTATACTTTAGATATAGTTATGAATTCTAGATGCAGATTGAAGCTTTTGTGTTTCAGACGTATTCTCTAACGGACGCAATCCGAACGCTCGCCTGAGTCGTGCGCAGATACTTCTTCAAGTGGCTATGAATCAAGGCGAATTTCCGACTTATGTCAAGGTGGCTCCGGTAGATGACATGGAGGTGATGGGATCTCTCAGCGGACTGCAGAGGCTCCAGGTACCCACCATTTTTCGGCCAATTATTAAGAAGAACACATCTTGAGTACTATTTTTCTTCAAATGTGCACTTTCAACTCTTAAAGATTACTTCAAAAATCTGAATCAGCTAGATATTTTAGACCGCTGTCATCGTACTACCGCTGGTTGTGGCTCTCGGATGGAATCCGGATGAAGACTCTGCTGTTTTGTTGCTCGCACATGCTATCACTGTGAGGTGGTTTGACAGCTTCTCTCTCACGAAGCTTGATTGTGAATGGCTAGCGGATCAGCTAGAGCGTCTCTACATCCATCACCACCATGTGCTCGGAGACGTTGCGTGCACTTTCAAAATTCACGTCAGTTGTGATCTAAATTGTGTACTTTTTGAATTATTCTGATAAGTTTCAGTTGATGGGAGTGCACGCGCCTACCGACTTGCGCTATGTCGGATCTCCTGCAGAATTATCTACTTCCGCGTTGAGCGTATGAACAAGTACACGAAGAACGGATCTGAAGAGGGCAATCATCGCAGTGCACATATGCAAGTATCGGAGAGGTAGCACTATCATGTCATTCATTTCTTTCATTCCAATGAAACATTAATACAAAATACCTTACTATGGTCAGCGATTCCGGATACATATCTGATTTTGACTCCTGTCTGAGTTATATGATCATTGATACTTTTTGCAGCAAATTCTAATTTCAGACTGTGCATTCTATCCACCGGAGAACATGAAGCTGAAGCACGAGCATCCAATGGCAGCCAGGTGATGCAGGATTTCATCGAACGCCTCAACCCTCGTGCGTCTGCTGTTCTTGCAGAGAGCTACAGCATTGACGCATTCACAAAGGTTTGTCTTTTTATCGTTCCTCTATTGGAGAGGAGGAGGGAGGGAGGATGGCCCGCTCGGAGTATGTATATATATATATATATATATATATATATATATATATATATATATATCCTCTTCCCTTCCTTTAACACACAGCCAATAGATATGTGAATACAAATACAATTCATAATTAAGGTTGCGGATCGCTACTTGCTGCGAGGATCTACGCAAGATGAGCTCATGGTGATCGGTATGCTGCAGAGCGTCGGTTGCATACAGTTCTGGTAAATATGCATTTTTTTAAAGAAATAACTGTTCATGTTTAGGTCGCGTGGCCAACTCTAACAACTACATGCTATGCGGCCAAACGCTTGGTCGGAAACTGGGTTGCTCCCAGCAGCACATTGGGATCGGAATGTCTATATTCCCGCCTCGTCTCCACCCTGCGATCACTGCGTTCAACTTCCTCGGTGTGGGAAGGGATCCCACTGGCCAGGTATGGCTGGCTGTGGAGAAGTATCGTCCGCGGCAGGCTTTCCTTGAATGGGTGAGTGGTCTGCAGAACCCTGCACTGTCTGTGTGGGGTCGCGAGCTGTCTGAAAGGTCCCCTTTTCTGATCGAGATTACGGGCTACCGTCCTGTTCCCTCGCTGATGCGTTCATCTGATGTAGTTGCGAATGGAGCTATCGTGGATATCGATCAGCGAGTGTTTGCATTTAACTTTGTCTGCCAGCCCTACTCTCGCTAAACATCTTGCTGTTTCAGCCGTAAATGAATACTGTACCATCTGAATATGATTACTGTACCATATGTATACGATTACTGTTCCATCTGTATATGAATACTGTATTATCTGTGCGATAAACGTTTATCTAGAGCAAATCGTACTAATGGCTAAGTTGAATGTTTAAAGTTAAGTAAAATGTATCGAGACGTCAATAGATAGACGTCAATAGATAGTCTTACGATCAAATCATCCTCAAACTGTTTCAAACTCCTTCACACGTGCGCACAACGTGTTAGGTGCCAGCCGGCTTCTTTTCTCGTCATTGTAGGCGTTATATAGAACTATGTACTGCTTCTTTTTTCAGTTCGAACTGAGTTTTTAGTTAATTACTCTTGTACATATTCAGCCTGAATTTCCGCTTTTCGATGCTATAGTGTCGAGTGGAAGTGAGGTGAGGTGAGAATCGAGTTCACCTTATGTCATTGGGCAAGCACAGCAGGTCAAATTATATATTTAGAACGTGAGAGAAAAGACAGTAGAGAGAGAAGACAGTAGAAAAGAGAGTAGTACTTTCTGTTTAAAAAGTTTCGAAAGTCGCAGTGACTACTGCAGATGTGAGAATAGAAGAGTAAACAGAAGGTACCATAGTACTGTCTCTAGAAAGTTATTGTCACCGCAGCGGGGACGTAAAAATATACAAGAGAGAGAATAGGAGAGAGAAACGAGGAGAGAGAAGGGAGAGTGGACATAACTGTCTCTCGAAAGTCGAAGTGATAGTGATTACTGCAGATGTGAGAGTGAGAGTGGAAAAGGTGACGAGAGGTGAAAGTAGACAGTAGAAAACATAGTAATGTCTCTAGAAAGCAGTAGACAAACAAGAGCATAGTATTATTATTGTCTCTAGAAAAATGACAGTAGACAATAGAGAATACACTACTGTTTTTAGAGAATATAATACTGCTGAGAGAGAAAGAGAAAGATAGAAAGAGATAGCGAGACAGTGGGAGAGGGAGAAGAGAGAGAGAGAGAGAGAGAGAGAGAGAGAGAGAGAAAAGAGATAGGGGAGAGTAGAACTAAGTCGAGGCAAGAGAGAGAGAGAGAGAAAGAGAGAGAAAGGGGCAGGGGGAGGAGAAGGGAGCTAGGATGGAAAGTAGACAGAACAGTGTAGAGGAGAAAGAGATGGGGCGGTGTACATCTGTGAAACGTAAAAAAAGTGAAAAAGAAGTAGGAGAGATAATTAGAAAAGACAAAAATTAAGCTACAAATACAAAATACATAGAACTTCACTTCAACTACAACCCTTGCGTGTATGTGTCTTCACAGTAGTGATTAGAGAGCAATCAACTATCAAACATGCAAAACGAACTATTCTTCTATTTTTCTATTTTTGTATACCTAGTGCGGAGGCGCGCGACAGCGCGCCGGAGCGCTAGTCCTATCATTACAAAATGGATGTATGCTTGCAGCGTGCTACAAGCTGAGCTACGAGTGCGCTGAGATTGCGATCGGTTAATTCCGTAACGTCTCAAACCTTGCAGACTCATGAAGTGCGATGCGCATTTCGTCAATTCGTCTCTCCACACCTATCCACTATCCATTTTACCACGCTGGCATGGGCGTTGTGCTGTAGTGGATAGTATGTCTGCCTCATGATCGTGCCTCTCTCGCGCAGTGATTCTCACATGTTTTGCCAACACACGCATTGTCATAGTTTTGCTATCACAATCTATACCGACCGATATTCAAACTATGTACCGTACCCGGGTGTGTCGTACCGGATATAGAAAAAAACAGAAGCGATTGCCATTCGAACGTGCTTCACTGTTCTATTTTTTAAATTTATTTTGTGTATATTCTCTGACGGCGTGCAAAGTACCGTATACCTAATTAGAAGTACGAGCATGTGAAATTGCCAGTGAGCTTTCCTTTGATTGGCTTGCTCTCGCTCACCGTACCCGAAATTCAAACTGCAGTATCGATCAGAAAAAAACAGAGAGAACGAGTTGAAACACTTATTTTGTTGTGTTTGAAACGTATTGGCAAAACTTATGTTTTCAATGTAATCCAAACATTGTTTCAAAGTCAACAAAAGAATCTGCCCCGGAGCGCAATCGATACAACGATCGTGAGATTGTCAGCCGAACGCGCTACCAGCTGAGCTATGAGTGCGCTGAGATTGCGAGCGGTTAATTCCGTAACGTCTCAAACCTTGCAGACTCATGAAGTGCGATGCGCATTTCGTCAATTCGTCTCTCCACACCTATCCACTATCCATTTTACCATGCTGGCATGGGCGTTGTGGTGTAGTGGATAGTATGTCTGCCTCTTGATCGTGCCTCTCGAGTTCGAATCCGACGGATTGTTTTCACATGTTTTGCCAACACACGCATTGTCATAGTTTTGCAATCACAATGGAACCTGCGAGACATCCTCTATACCGACCGATATTCAAACTACCGTACCCGGGCTCGTCGTGCCGGATATAGAAAAAAACATCGACGTGAAGAAATGAAAAACAAAAGCAACCGCGCTCCCATAGTGTTTCGTCGTACACACCACGGTGTCGCACGGTGATGCACGGATGACGTGCAGTAAGTCAGCTGTGCCTGCGTGGTTTTTGTTTGTTGATTCATTTTGTTTTGTTTTCACAATATGATTCGTGTAGTAAAGTGTTTGATATCATTTGTCATTACTATCTTCACGTGCTATAAGTGTTTGTTTCGCTTGCCGCACTCGTTTCGTATTGTTTTCGTTCATGTTGTATTTCCTATTTTCTTTGAATTTCCTTGTTGTTGTTTTGTAATGTATGCTCGTTTGTTAGTCCGTAACGTGTTCTACATTTATAATATTCTTTGTTGCAGGGCGCAGCGCCGCCAGCCACCTCACAGCCCGTTCCAGGTGGGTGTTGTATCATCATTTTTCATGTATTGTTAAAATATGTTTCACCTTTTTTAGGGGTTTGTATATGAAAGTGTATTTCGTTCAGGTGTTAGATGCCAAGACCGGCCTGGTCAGGAACTACGGAGTGTGAAACAACGAGTTCGATACCGGCCACCACATGCGACCTTGTGCACTTTCTCAGGTATCATTGCGCACGCACCTGCTGTCCCGTCAAACCTGCCCCGTCAGACCGGAGACCCCCACGGAGCGTATAAAGGTACAACAGCTTTCATCTCTCTCTCCCCCCTCTCTCTCTCTCTCTCTCTCTCTCTCTCTCTTTCTCCCTCTCTTTCTCTCTCTCTTTATTCGATCGATATCGGGGGTGGGAGTGTTTGGGAGATGGTTTTCGTTGGCGAGGGCCGTCCCCACTCATTCTTTCCTCTGTTATTATTTGCTATTTGTTATAAGTTTTTTGTAGCGAAAAACTGCCACTTTTTTATGATGTAAGGGCATTCATTTATTCCATCGTGAAATTGAAAAGGACTACTAAGGGAGTTTCTCTGAAGAGAAGGACACTTTTTCGAACCAAAAGGAGGACGAAGTGAATTCTGCTTAAGGTTGACGGTGTTTTGGTGATAAACGTAGACGTGCAATTTCCCAACATCCTAGTCTGCATGTGACTGGTGGGAGTGCAAATGATATGATTAGCGTAAAGGGGCGGGGCTTTGTGGGCGGGGAGCTGGAAAGGATCTGGACGGTCATTCCCACCCTCTCGTTCTAAGGCGACAAGTAGTCCAAGTCAGTTCCGCGCTGGACCCCCCCTCATCTTTCCCCCGTATCACTAAACTCTTCAACCCCCTCCCCCGCCTGCATTTCACTACTGTAGAATACGGTATACCTAGTCGTAGCCCGTGTGAGCTTCCATTTCAGCATGCCGTTGCGTCGGTGCAACGACTGCACGGCTTTCTCCACCCAAGTGCTCTCGGATGGATCGGCGGCATGCGACAGTTGCGCATCCAGAGCCATGGGCCTGAATGCCGGCTTGTCCTCTCAGGTACGCACTGTTTTCAAACTAGCATGAGAATCTCATCTCAGACGTTCAACTTTGAAGAGTCGCTGTGCGTCCACCTGGCTCTCGCCAAGACGCGGCCGGTTGGCGAGGCAGAAGGGCGTCTCCGCTGCGCTCAGTGCGCGCCGCCCGGCATCGACCGCATGCTCATGGCGGTGAGTATCTTACCGAGCTACTATAGCTCGGTGCGGGTTACTGTAGCTCGGTGCGAGTTACTGTGGCTGGAGGCGGGTTACTGTAGCTTGGTGAGAGTGACTGTGGCTGGAGGCGGGTGACTGTAGCTCGCTGCGTGTCAATGTGGCTCTAAGAAGGGTAGTGTAGCTGAGTGAGGAGTAATGTAGCTCGTTCCGGATTACTGTAGCTGGGTGAGGAATACGGTAGTGCGGGTTATTGTAGCTTGGTGAGGTTACTGTAGCTCTTCTGTAGTTGGATGTTTTGCTGTATCTAATCGTCTTCTGTTTCCAGGTGCCAGACTGGATGCACGAAGCACACCAGTACACTCTCCAGCAGTGTTTGTTGGTCAAGACGAGGACGATGGGGCAGGCGACTGAGGAGGTGGCGGGACTGCGATCGGCCCTGGCTACTTGCCGGAAAGAGAAAATGGACATTGCGGTGACTTCGCAGGAAAACAAGCTCGCTGCAATCGAAGCCAACTACAAGAGGGACGAGGCGGTTTCCGAGCTGGAACTCCACAAGAAACTGCTCCGCGAGGCGAAGGCGGAGGAGACTGGATGGAAATCCGAGGAGACGGGGGAGCAGAGCGAGAAGAGGGAGAAGGCCGATACAGAGGTGTGCCAGACGAGGCCCGACGACGGCGAGAACAAGTCCAAGGAGAGTGGAACGGTGCAGGAGAGGGCGGTCAAAGAGGCGCAGAACTGGCGCTATCGGCTGGAGGAGATGGAGTAATCGAACGACTATTACTGGAACGCCATCAATGTGCTGCTGGCGGAGAGGCAGACTCTGCTCTCCTTCGCCCCTGCCGACTACGAGCCGGTGTCGCTCGAAGAACTGGCGCCTCCTCCCCACTTCGACTGAAACAAGCCAGCCGAAAAAAGCAGTGCACATACGCCTACACTGATCCCTTAACACTTACACATTCCTTTTCATTATTCTTGAAAAGCGCTTTTGGATTACGAATAAATGTTGCAAAGAAACTCTTTGTCATATAACTTCTATTGTGTTTTTCAATGACACTCACGCCCTGTGGAGCTATAGCGCTGTTTGGGGAGGTATGTTTTCGTTCGCTGTTGTTGTTGTTGTTGTTGTTGTTGTTGTTGTTGCTGTTGTTGTTGTTGTTGTTGTTGTTGTTGTTGTTGTTGTTGTTGTTGTTGTTGTTGTTGTTGTTGTTGTTGTTGTTGTTGTTGTTGTTGTTGTTGTTGTTGTTGTTGTTGTTGCGTTGTTGTTGTTGTTGTTGTTGTTGTTGTTGTTGTTGTTGTTGTTGTTGTTGTTGTTGTTGTTGTTGTTGTTGTTGTTGTTGTTGTTGTTGTTGTTGTTGTTGTTGTTGTTGTTGTTGTTGTTGTTGTTGTTGTTGTTGTTGTTGTTGTTGTTGTTGTTGTTGTTGTTGTTGTTGTTGTTGTTGTTGTTGTTGTTGTTGTTGTTGTTGTTGTTGTTGTTGTTGTTGTTGTTGTTGTTGTTGTTGTTGTTGTTGTTGTTGTTGTTGTTGTTGTTGTTGTTGTTGTTGTTGTTGTTGTTGTTGTTGTTGTTGTTGTTGTTGTTGTTGTTGTTGTTGTTGTTGTTGTTGTTGTTGTTGTTGTTGTTGTTGTTGTTGTTGTTGTTGTTGTTGTTGTTGTTGTTGTTGTTGTTGTTGTTGTTGTTGTTGTTGTTGTTGTTGTTGTTGTTGTTGTTGTTGTTGTTGTTGTTGTTGTTGTTGTTGTTGTTGTTGTTGTTGTTGTTGTTGTTGTTGTTGTTGTTGTTGTTGTTGTTGTTGTTGTTGTTGTTGTTGTTGTTGTTGTTGTTGTTGTTGTTGTTGTTGTTGTTGTTGTTGTTGTTGTTGTTGTTGTTGTTGTTGTTGTTGTTGTTGTTGTTGTTGTTGTTGTTGTTGTTGTTGTTGTTGTTGTTGTTGTTGTTGTTGTTGTTGTTGTTGTTGTTGTTGTTGTTGTTGTTGTTGTTGTTGTTGATGTTGTGCCCTGACGTTTTCGGTTCTCTTCCGTCTGGCATTCCCTGTTTGTCGTTCTCTCACATATCTCTCTCGCTTTCTCCCTCCCTCTCTCCCCTCCTCCCCTTTATAGGAGCATACCACTCTAAACTTCGTGTGTGAATTACAACTAGCACGTGAAAGTATATGCAAATCCAATCTCTTTTCATGAACAAACTGAATGGTGAAAATGAACAAAAAATTTAAAAAAAATTTGCGCTCGGAAATTTCGTAGTGTATGGCATTGTCCCCGGTCTGTGCGCACACTCGCGAAGTTACTATGACTGATTGTCCTCATAACACTACGACTTTCTAGCGTCCGGTCAATCACTGTTCATTATTTTCTTGTTTTATGTATTTTTTTTTCAATTTCACGTTTCATGTGAAATGTTATATTTCTAAACTTGGTTTCGAACATGAAATTAACTATTTACACTTGTTTTTTTTTGCAGACGCAAGTTTGAGGTGTCAATCAGCCATTGTACAACAATAATATTTTTGTAAAATTTACAAGCAAACGGCAACGGGTCACCCCCCACAACTCGCAAACTCTCGACGCTAGTTTGTAGGTATGCCCCATTCAAGGTCCTAGCCAAAATTATAAAAAAAACCGAGGACCACCGGAAGTGACGAATTCGTGGCCGGAAAGTCTGAGAACTGGGTATGTCACCCAAAGATTTTACTCGGTGCCACAGCCTCGGCAGCCTAGCTAGCGAGCGCAACTTCAACACCTGGCCTTGACGGTTCGATCCCCGCGCTGGCAAACTTTTTGTCAAATTTGTAGAACCTCGACAAGAAAAACTAAAACTATGTAATATCTCATATTTATGTACAAAGGAGAATGGGACACATTTAACACTGAATATGATAGTCGATGAAGAAGTGCTTGAAGCAGAAGTCGTTTCCGCACCACGAGCATCGGATGAAGCCGTAATCCGTGCATCCAGAGCCGCAGCAGAAGTGAAGGGTGTTAGGAAAGCACAGCTGGTTCGGCATTTCCGGAACCACACACTCACGAATCCACTCTTGCATGTGGAACTTCGTCATGATGTGTGAGGTGCCAGCCCGCACGACTAAGTTGGGGCACTCTTTGTGTCCCTTCAGCGGAAAGCGTTCATTCGGATCATGCAAAACGACGAACAGCTTCTCGCCCAGCGATCCATCGGCACGCAGACAAGGCAAGAGTGTGGAAGAGTGAGAGACTACCGATGTCGATTCCGCCAGTCGCTCCACACTTTTCGCACCCACCACCGCCAGACAGCGCATAGAGCGACAGAACTGCAAACATCCACAAGTAAAAATGTAATTTACAGTAGTCTAACAAAAAAACCTACCTTGTTAATACCACATTGGTCGGCGTTCCAGGTGTTGCCTCGTCCAACAGTTTGCATCAAAGATCGAACCTGGCAAAATATGATTAAAAAAAAGTTATTATAATTAATTAAAACTACCTCGGTGACATAATTGGCAGCGTTCTTGAGAGTGACAGCTTCATCTCGGAGGGATTTCTGGTAATTAGGAAATGACACCAGACACCACGACACCAGACACCAGACACCACGACACCACGACACCACGGTGTCGACACCATGACACCCCGACACCACTTCAAAAAAACACATCTGCACTACGACCTCTCGTCTATATAACTGAAAAAATGCAGAACTTTTTGTTTTGTAAAGTGGTGTCGTGGTGTCGTGGTGTCGTGGTGTCGACACCATGGTGTCGTGGTGTCGACACCAGAGGTCGTGGTGTCGTGGTGTCTGGTGTCTGGTGTCATGGTGTCTGGTGTCATTTCCTAATTGCCGGGATTTCTTGGTGACAATCTTGGTGATTCTGCGTGAGCAGAAACGGTGTGATTTTTTTTGAAATCAGACACCCATCGAGGAGACGCCTTGAAATCCTTGGCATGAAACTTGTCCTCGTTCAACGTCATTGTCATGCGTGCAATGTCGACATCATGTAGCATCACTCCTAAAAACAAGAACACAACAAATAATCATATGTAAAATCAAAACGTACCTTCGTTCTATTTCTCTATGATATCGGCCTCCAATTCTTTTGACAGCTCTCGAAGAATAGCAGCCTTGCACGAGATGAGCTCTTGCTTGTTTGCCAGCTTCTTCAACTTGTTGTAGTCATCTTCTGTCTGGATGAAGTGGTAATAGGAACGGACACAGGTGAAGCTTCGCCACTTCTTGGTCTTGGCAGAAAGAGCAAATTCAATCGCCTTTGTCACCTGAACATCAGATAATGATATACGACTTCAATTGCATAGGAAAAAAGGAAGAAAAAAAAACTAACCTCCTCGAACGAGCGGGTAGCGTTGGAGAATTTCACGGTGTTCATCTCGGAGACGTATTGATCGATCTCCTCCGGATCGTCTCCAGTCCATTCCACGTCTTCCAAATCCAGAGATGGTACGGTATCCGTACCATCTCGAGACATCGAAATCGGTTTCACCACATTCGACTTGCTGGAGAAGAGCGCACATCAAAGCGGCGATCTTTTGTTCCTTGCGAGAGAGTTGCGAAGACACAGAAGAGCCGAATTTGTCAACCAAAAAGCCGACGATGTTTGCAATGCAGACAGACATAGTAACTGTGCCCACGTTTTCATTTGGTTAGTTTTATAGAGACATTACAGGAACTACATATCATCACGGATATCCCCTCACTTGTCATTACGGATGTTCTTTTTCCGGTAAAACGAAAGGAAATGAACAATAAATGATAGTTACAAAATTTAAAAAAAAAAACAGAAAATGTTGAAATGTGTTAGGGACCCCAAACGAAATTTGAGATTTCGAAATTTCGTTATCATTTTATCATGATAATATTACATCAGTTATGTAGTTTCGAAAGATATATAGATGTTGTATGCTTACTCGATACACGCGCCGCCATTCCGCGCCAAGCGCGCGCACCGGAGCGCGCGCTTTCAATGGGGCAATGCGACAGAGAGGGTGCCCCAATCAACGGGAATAATGACGTCATAATGTAGATTAATCGATAATTCATATTAATACCGCGAATACTATGCTTTGAATTGAGTATGGTTGCAATCAGAATATTCGTCCGGAACTTTCTAGACTAATTAGATCGCATAGTTTGTCCAGTATTGATAAGTTGATAACGATGACGGGATTTCGCCCGGAGCGCACAAATGTTTGTTGGGGTCCCTAGAAATGTGTCCCATTCTTTTTTGTACATAAATATGAGATATTACATAGTTTTAGTTTTTCTTGTCGAGGTTCTACGAATTTGACAAAAAAGTTTGCCAGCGCGGGGATCGAACCGTCAAGGCCACGTGTTGAAGTTGCGCTCGCTAGCAACTATGCTGCCCAGGCTGTGGCATCGAGTCAAAATCTTTGGGTGACATACCCAGTTCTCAGACTTTCCGGCCACGAATTCGTCACTTCCGGTGGTCCTCGGGTTTTTTTTTTAATTTTGGCTAGGACTTTGAATGGGGCATACCTACAAACTAGCGTCGAGAGTTTGCGAGTTGTGGGGGGTTACCCGTTGCCATTTGCTTGTTAGTTCTGTGATGTGAGAAATATGTTTTCGTAATCACCGAAGTTCGACATGTTGGTGGGGTCATCTACAGTAAAACGAGAGAAGTTATTTGTGAAAAAAGACATTAGTCGTACTCTGAAGTCCGTCTTTTTAAATTGACATACTGTATTTGAATCTAAGAGATTCCAGTATTTCATTACTCGATGTGTGATAAAACTCTGGCTAAGGGTGGTCTTGGAGATACTCTGTAACTTCAAGCCATTCGAACGCAATGATGATGATCTTGAATTTGCAAGCATGAAGGGACTGGGAGCGTTTACGAAACCATACATATAGCTATGTATTACGAATGGCAAAAAAACGGACAAAATAAGGTATTATTTATTTTTAATTGTTGCTTTTTATTCACGCAGCGATGAGAGGTAGTGTACGGTAGTGCGCGGTAAAGTGTTAGTGATATATCCGCACGCTGTGCACCACTTTTGCTTGGGAGCTCCCGTAATAAAACCAGTGTCTCCGGAACTGGACAGATCAAAATTTATTTCGATCGTGAGATGTACAGCACTTAAACCGAGTGTGTTATCGGCTTTGCTTCCGGAATAGAAATAAATCATCCGCTAATCGTTGTTAATCGCACCGTGTGAGGTGGATGATACCTGGGGCGGTTCTTGCTGCCTATCTCTCGATAGTGAGTGAGAGCGGTTACTCTTTGATCAAAAGGGGCGGCAGCCGAGATGATAGAGCGGGGGAAAACGACTACGCGGCATATGTCGCTGCCTATCTCTCAATAGTGAGAGACACCAGATGAGGAGCGGCTGCAATGTGATGTTGTGTGAATGACAGTACGTAGAAGACAGCCGCGAGAGTAGTGTGTGCGTGTGTGCAACTGCTTGCGAGCTCGCGTGATAAAACCAGTGTCACCGGAACTAGACAGATCAAATTTTACTTCGATCGTGAGATGTACTGCACTCGCAGGTACTGTAGGCTACAGTATCCTCGCGTCAGCCGAGACACGATTGTACCTGAGTGTGTTCTCGGCTTTGCTTCCGGAATAGAATTAAATAAACCGCTAATCACTAATTAGATAGTGCGGGAATTGGCTACCTACTGTATCCTGTCATCTGATTGAGTCGGGCGGGTGACCGGCAGTGAACTGGAATCGGAAACGACCAGCCGAAGCTATTGTCGCTGTGATTATTACTCGTTATTCATGTGTTTAAAAAGAGAGGAGAGAGAGAGGAGAGACATAAGGGAATCCGTTGAGGGCGCAGACAGAGAAAGAACGCTTCTAGAAAGTGAACGTCGCGTCTCCCTCCGGAAAGGTCAAGCGACACTCACTGCATTATTGACTAATCAGAAGCATTTGGCTACCTACAAATTGTTGCGGTGTGAATGAATAAAGCGTGCGATCGGCCGGGAACCAGAACCGGAAATTACAGAAGAATTAAAAAAGTAGCAGAAGACGTGCTTCTCACTCACTCACAACACCTTCACACATCTGCCAGCGAGTGATGGTGATAGGTGGTAGTGACGGTCTCGTAAAATCGGAAGGTGGCAAGAAGACGTGACCTTTTTGGAACGTAGCAGAGCGCGTACTTCTCACTCACTCACAACACCTTCACACATCTGCCAGCGAGTGATGGTGATAGGTGGTAGTGAAACTGTCTGACAAGATCAGAAGGTGGCAAGAAGACGTGACCTTTTTGGGAACGTAGCAGAGGGCGTACTTCTCACTCACTCACAACACCTTCACACATCTGCCAGTGAGTGAGATCGGAAGGTGGCGAGAAGACGTGACCTTTTTGGTGAAAAAGAGAGGGAAGGAATCAGCCGCCCGTTCATATGTCGAAGAGAGATTGACTACACGGCATATGTCATTGCATATCTCTCATATGAAGTTCGATTTGAGTGATGATTTCAGTTTTGATGTTTGAGTGTTGGGTGGCGCGTGCATAGAGAGTCCGCGATGAAAACATATGGTTTTTGATTTTTGATATATTCCTACAAAGGTTGATATTAACTTTGCAGGACGGACAACCCGCGACTCACCACACATGCACACGCCGCTCGTTCCAGAGGAGAGCAGCCCCAGGATCTTGACCAGCCACAGCCTGAGTGATGACATCGTGAGGAGATACCTTGAACTTTCTTCGATTAGAATTATACGTGAGCGTATGCTAGCTAAGCACTAAGCTAACCTCCACTATGTCGCTGAGACTGATTCCGTTGTCAAGAACTGTCGAAGCAGGGTGCCCCAGGGTGTCCATCAATTCTGCCATCATACCATACAAAACTAATGAGGATTTTGGTAGAGGATTTCTGGTAGAATCCCGGCACACTAACCCCGTATCCACAGGATACCACACATCCCTCGAGCGAGAGGAGGGAGGAAGGAAGAAAGAGAGACAAGAATGGCACACGGATGAGTTTATCTGCGCGCGGCATACATGAATGGGTGAGGGATTGTGGCTTTCTGGTACAGGACCCGGGCTGCGCCCGGCGTCCTGTGGGGTATACCTGTATCGGGCCACGGATCAGCTGGAGTGGGAAGAAGGGAGTTGAGTCGGCGTCCGGGAGAGTCGGTTAGGGGAGGGCATACTACTGGGGAATTCTACTGGGCTTATATACGGGCTCATTGAGGGGGACGTCGACGTGCGTCGCGGCCCGGCGATTCATTCGGCTGTTGTGCGAGAGCGTGCGAGAGAGCGTGCCTGGCGCGGAGAGTCCGACGCGCCGGCCCTGGAATGGCGAGTGTTATGGTTTGCAATTCATCTGTTGTGGTTCACAGCCCCGCATGTTTGGGTAGATCCCATGTCCCCTGCGACCCCGCTCTGTGTCACCTTAGTGAGTCACGGGTCTCAAATCTCCTCCCGTGAGATGAAGTGTTAAATAGGCGTCTAATTATCCTTGGATATGTTTCTCCCCACACACTCCATCTATCTTATAGATTAGTAAAACTTACGTTACCTTACAACCTTACAGCTACCTATTTTATTTCACTGCGGTCCCTCGCAGGTTCTCGCGATCGCATGCGAGACTTTACTAACCGACTGTTCCTTTCACATGTCTTACTCTTGCTGTCTTCCATCCGTTTCGCTTTTCACCCCGCCGCTCCGGCTGCGCAGGTTTGTGTCTTTTTCTGTTTTCTTTATTGTGATGTTACTTTTCCAGCTCGCCTGGGTGCGGGCTGCGCGTGCCTCTCTGGCGGCGCTGAGGCGGCACTGTCGGCCGGTGTGTGGGGCACGGGCGCCGCTCCTCTTGGAGCGTCTCTTTCCTAAATTCTCTCCTGCCCTGTTCTCGACCTGATCGGTATTATCATTTCATGTTAGTTGACTGTGGATAAGTTGGCTTTACTTCGTTCCCTTTTCTATTTTAATTATTATATTGGTTCATGTTCAGAGAGTTTCGCGGTTTTTTGAATAAAATTTGATCCCTGAAATTTTCCCGCCTCTTTGTAGTATAGCGCGTGTTTGCGAATTTATTTAGCAATGTTGCGCTCTGCGGCAGACCGCGTTTTTGAATGAGGTTCGGTTTTTTTTTTAAATTTTCCCGCCTTTCTTTTGTAGCTTCGCGCGCGTTTGCTAATCGATTGGGCGTTGCTGTCTTCTGCTGCAGACCGCGTTTCTTTTCTGAAACGTTCTCGTATGCCTTTTCTGTATACTTTATTAGGTTTTGCACTCATCAGTCAATTTCCATTTCGTCCCGTAAATTATTTTATCCCAATATCATGCATATCAATAGTTTGTTGGTGTTAATATCGTCTTGGTTATGTCGTCATTCTTTCTTCGTCAGTGCTCGAATGAGCTCGGTCAGCTTCATCACCCTCCCATGCTTCTCGATCCATCGTATGATCATTCGCCACACCTCGCTCCTCTCGAGTGCGGCTCTGTGCCCAACTATGATCTGTCCCTCGCGTGAGCGAGTGAGCGCGACCAGCGCACGCGCCTTATTGTTGAGGAACTGGTTTTCGTTGACCTGTAATTATTGATTTTTTCTATTTCTATTTCTCCTCTCACCTCGGTCGTGTTGACGGTGGAAAGGATGCCGATCTCGCATTCCATTCCCTGTACTGCATCCGCGGTGACGATGTCGATCTCCTTGATCTTGATACGCATCTGCCGCACTTGCTCCGCGTATAGCGAAGTCACGATCATGTCTCGCTTCTCCACACCGCGCGTCATCAGCGCGTTCACTATCGCCTCTACTGCGCCTCTCTCTTCTGCATTCTGGAGCGAGATTTGACCGGCTAACTTCTCCGATCGTCCGTCGATGTGGACGAACACGATCGGGGCCTTCATGTCCGCGTCACAGATCTGAGAAATTTAGTTTTGTACAGTTTTGGTGATCGCGAATTCGTTTATTTTGGTTACTAATTTTACCTTTCTCCACAGGGTGCGCTCAGACAGTGCAACGCCGCTTCGCAGCTGTGTGCCGTACGCGATAGTCGCGGCAAGGTGTGTCAGGTCTGTAAAGTTTCATATTTTTTTGTTTTGGGATTTTTCTTTGGGAGGGGGGGTTTCTGTGTTATCTTATGTGTTAGTATCACTCACTGGGGTGCGCTCGGAAGGTGGTGGTGAGGCGCGCTGCTTTGACGTTTCCGCTCTCCTTTGTGACGTCGATGACTGACTTGGTGAGCGTCGCCTTGACTGGGTCCCACCCTCGCAGTTTGCAGTGTGGTGCGCCCTGGTACATGTCTCCTAGACATCTGATCCGAGCGTTGTAGAACGTCCCCATTATGGCGAGCAGTTCGGAGTGTGGAGACAGAGATGCCTCGTCCATCACCACAACGTTGACGCTCTTTTTCTGCTGCCCCAGTGCTCCTCTGTCTCCGAACAGGTTGAGCGCCGATGCGCTCGTGGCAAGGATGATTCTTGGCTGGCGCAGTTTGATAAGCAGTGTGCTCATCCTCAGAAACAGCTTCGATGTGTCGCGGTCGGCGATGGTGTATCGCTTGATGTCCTCCTCCGACATCTGGAGCATTGTTTGCGGGTTCTTGCGTCCCTCGTCGATGATCTTCCTCTTCTCGGCGTACAAGCAAGCTTCTTCCCTCTCTGTGTCCGACATCTGCTCCCCATACATCTTGACTAGGTCGCGTAGTAGCACTTGGATATCACACGTCGTTTGTTGGTCCTCTCTTAGCGCGAGGTCCGAAACAAACCTGATCGCTCTGGCCTCCTCGCCGCAGATGGACTGCAACACTTCCGTTGTCTGCTGGACGGCCATGTTGTTAGGGCTTTTGTTAGGGCGAAGTTCGATGCGTATCATTCTCTCCTCGACGTCGATCTCTGTCTTCTCGATCGTCGCGATGAATGCTGGTATCGTCTCGTTGCTGCTCGCTTTGGTGATAAGCACCTTGCGTCCGAATGTGTAGCCTCCCTCTTGAGTCTTCTCGCGGATGGTCAGGGTGAATCTGATCAGCGCCGACTGCAGGTTTCCACGCGCGATGTACATGTGTGCCAAGTGTCGTTTCGTGTCCTCGCTCGCTCGCTCCGATGCCACCGCGTACGTGGTAGCGAGAGACATGTACTCGCCAATCTTCTGCAGCGTGAGATCAGGATCCTTCTTGAATACGCTCAGGTCCTCGTGAAACGACTTCACAAACTCCTCGTCTCCGATAGCTCCCTGTTCCTGGTCGTTGTTGATGACGCGTACTGATTTGGGGGTCGGTGCCTCTTCCGGCATGATCGGGATAGTCTCCTTGATCGCCTCGATCATCAAGAGCTTCGCCTCCGCGCTCACAGGTGGCTCCGAGAAGAAGATTCCTGTCGTTTGCGCGAGCCGCTTGTGGGTGCGCAGGAACGACCATCTCTGTACGGTGTTCCAGTTGATCTGCATCTGCGGGTTGGAGATGCAGCTGCTCTTCTTCAGCTGAATCGGGAAGGGGGCTCCTGCGATCACGATGTCCACCGCGACCACGTGCTGTCTCCTGCCCATCGCGAAGTCGGCTTTTTCTTGCTCGGTGGCTCGCCTTCCCTCTCGTCTTCTCTTCTTGTGTACCTCTCCTCTGTGTACCGTTGTTATCATGGCCAGATCCTCCTTCTCCTTGAGTGCCGGTCGGATGTATGCCACCTCACGGGCCTTGAAGAACGCACTCTCCATCGGGTCGGGGTAGCAATTCGCGCTGTCCTTCGCCGCGGCGAGTGTCTCGTGCGGTCGCCGTATCGCGGTCAGCGTGGGCATGAGGTTTTTGACGTATAGTAGATCGTTCACGTCCAGGTTCTTGTAGTCGAGCCCTGCCGTTCCCGTCATTGCGTCGAATGCGAAGGGGTCGAGGATGATGAACCGGAGCTCTGGCCGGTCTGGGGTGAACACCAGTGCGTCCTTTGCTTCTAAGAGAAACGAGGCGTTCTGGAGTCGTCGGGCGATCTGGTAGATGGTGCTCTCGGTCTCGCCGAAGTCGCCGGGGTGTTCGGCATACGTGGTGTGGTCAGGAGACGTCTCGGCGTCGATGCTGTTCGGCCTGCCGTGTCGGCCCATGTTCTTGAAAGTTTCGTTGATGACGCTGGTCGCCTGGTCGCGCAGCTTGATGGCGCCGCCCAGCGACATCATGTTCAGCACGGGCACGAAGTCTGGGTCCTCGCCGAACCGCTTCTCCATGGGCTCGATGAACAGGTTCTTTGCCGATGCGCGGTCTTGGTATCCGCCGGCCTGCGGATGCGGGAAGAAGTTGACTGGCAGATGTTGGGTTATGGTTGTGTCGTCTTTGATCTTGTTGACGTCGTGGCGGGGGATGACCAGGTTCGCGAACGGGTGCAGTGTGTCGTAACAGCTCAGGTAGTCGATAGGGGTCTTTGCGGGTAGTCTGTCGTTTTTCTGCTTCTTCGTCTTTCTCGCCTGCTCGACAGTGGTTGCAGCTACAACTGCATCTCCCTCCATCTGTTGCTCTCCTCCGCTCGGTTCATCTCCCATTGGCTCAGGATCCTCCTCGATCAGCATCTCGCATAGTGGTGTCATCAGGCTCGGTGTTATCTCGCGCTGGACTCCTACGCCCCAAGTGGACGTCGACCCGGTCGTCGCTGCGGTTCTGGTGGATTCCACGCTCTCAGCCCTCGCCCTGGGTGCCCAGTGGTCGATCGTCTGTAACGATTACCGGTTTATCTTTTGACATTTTTTTAGATTGGCAATTGTGAGTCTCGTCATGAGTTGGGCTACCCTTTTATTTCTGAGTGTAATCTCTCATCCTTCGAGATAAATTGGCTACCCTTTTTATTTCGAGTGCATTTTCGCTTTTAAATCGATTGGCTACCCTTTTATTTCGAGTGTATTTTCTCTTTTAAATCGATTGGCTACCCTTTTATTTCGAGTGTTTTGGCGAAAGAAAAAAAGGATATGTCTTATATAATTCTGGTGGTATATAATTCTCTATTGTGTTCTTCAGATTCGACTCACCCCGGAGTCGTTCTGTCTCTCTGCGGTGAGAGGGCGGTCGGTCTCTTGCTCTTCTGCGTCGGCTGGCTCGATGTGTGAGTGCTATAAGGCTTAATTAGTTATCTCTCAAATGTTGCTGTTCTGTTTATCTACCTTGAGTCTCTTATGTTCCACTTCCGTTGATGGCTCATCCGTATCCATGTTACTGTCTTCATTTTCTTCCATATTCTGCAATTATTTAATTAGTTGCATGGTTCTATTTTGATTTGCATTCTAACCTCGTCGGTGTTGCTGTCAGTGTGGGTTTCCCTGCTATCCGCCATCGCATTCACGCGCTCTTTAAGCATCGCTCTGACCTGTATTATCACTGTTGCTTAAAGTAGTATGATGAGCAGATAATTTATTAAATGTATTATTTTATGTACTCACCACTTCTCGAACTTGATCGGGTGAAGGGTGATCCGTCTCGACCCCTTCTTCGCATCTCTCACGCTCCTAGATATATATGGCTCTTTTGAACATGTATTTCATAATCAGTTGCTTGCTTATTTTCTTCTGTTATTGTAATTATAATCACCTCATCGTCGCTTTGGTGGGTCTGTTTTCGACCGGAGTTGTCCACGCCACTCTTCTCAATTTCCTGTAATTATAGTTAGTGTAATGGGTATGATAGTTTTATTATACGTGTCCCCATCATGGGCGACCCGCTGCATGCACGCGTGGCGTGTGCTGCTCACCTTGCTCAGCTCGTCGCTGTCGCGTGAACGGCGCGCGCTCTTCTCGCGCTTAGCGCTGTTGTCGCGTCTCTTCTCGGGTTCCTGTTAATACGTTATTGATCGTGATTCATTTGTACGTGTCCCCATTATGGGCGACCCGCTGGTTGCTCACCTCCTTCTCCTTGCTGCGATCGCGCTTGCTATCACCATCGTGCGATTCGCGGCTGTTCTTCTCACTGCGTCTCCCGCTAGCGCTGCGCCTCTCGGATTTCTGTTAAATTTAATGTGGTATTATCAATGTTTCTCTTTTATACATGTCCCCTTTCGGGCGACATGCGGCTCACATACCTCCTTGTTGTCGTCGTGTTCGCGCCTCTGCCGGCGGTAGCTGCGCGGAGTCCGCGAGTCTTCCTCCCTTGCCGCATCTGCTGATGCGTCCCGTTCCGGTCTCGCCTCCTTGTCCCTGTTGGAGCGTCGCCGGTCGCGGTCCGAGTCCTTGCCCATGTTGACGTCCGGATGGCGGTGTTGGTCGCTGTACAATGCGAATGTCGCAGTGTGAGGCTCTTCCTCTCCGCGACTCTTTTATGCGGCCCTTCGTTTTTTCTCTCGTGTTGTAACTTCTCCTTACTGCTCCTACTCTCTCGTAGTGACTAGTTTTGTTTCGACGGCTCTTCTGCCGGTGCCGTGTGTCACATCGGGACCCGTGGGATTCTTTTCGCCTTCTTGGGAATCATCAGTTTCGAGATCGTCGTCTGACTCATCTTGTATGCTGGTTTATGTATGTGATTATGATAATTGCAGTATGTATATATACATATATATTTTTTTTTTTAATTTTAGCGCTTATCGGTTTCTTTTCTTCTCGTAAAATTGGTTTCTACGTTCCCGCGAGTTTCCCTCTCCCTTTCCCATTTGTGCGCTCTTTCGCGAACAGCGACCGCGCCGCGACCGCTTCGCATCCCTGCGCGCGCGTCCTTTTGCCTAATCAGCTGTTTTGCTCACGTATACTTCTCAGTGTTCATATTTGTGTGTCTATTCATTCTTCTCTGTTTTATTTCGGTTTTTTTTGCTAACTGATTAATCTGTGTAATTATAGGTTCTACTTGCTGACGAACGGCGTCTAAAGTTGATCCGCCGCAGTGTGGTGTCGTCGCCTCGTCCACCTCATGGCCTTCAGAGGTTTGCGTTTTTTTCTAGTTTATTGTTGATTGCTTATTACATTTTTGCTTGAGTAGTTGGTTTATGGTTATTGGTTCAGGCGCCTGTCCTCCGGCCTGCCGCTGTGCGCGTCCACGCCTTCCTCCTGGTCGTCGCCAAGGTTTTTTTAACGGTTTTATTATTATTTTATTTACTTTTTTTATGATTTCATTTTCGATTGTCCGTACATTCAATTTGTTGTCGTGCTTTCTTTCAGGCTGCTCTTCGCTCTCGTCTTCCGCTGGCCGCTGCGTGCCCTTCTTCGTCGCCGGCGCGTTCCCCCCTCTCTTTTTCTCACATGTTTACTTTCCTTCTGTTAATTTGTTGTGTGCTGTTTCATAAAAGGGGTTGGATATGTTGTTATTGTATGTTCTAGGCTGTCTTTGATTTCACTTGGTGTTTCTTGAAACGCCTTTTTTTCTTATAATCTTTTTCGACTCAGCCCGCCTGATCGGGTGTTGTGCGGGTGACGGTAGTGGGACTCGTCTCCAGTTGGTTCACCACCAGGTTCGTTGCCTCCTACGAGTTTATTTTTTGTTGCGTTGCAGGGTGTTGGGGTATTATCTGTTGTGTCATCTTCCTTTTCTTCTTCCTGTACTGTTGCCCCTGCCGGTCCGCTCGGCAAGTAAGCTCTCTTAACTTGGTCTTTGTGTACTCGCCTTTCTCTAGCTTTGCTGTTAGTTAGGCACTTCACTATGAGGTGCGGGTGTTCCACTTTCAGGACCACATGTTGGCCAAGCCAGGGAAATTGTAGCTTTTTGGACACTCCGATTTGCATATTGTAATTGCGCATATAGACTCTGTCGCCTACTTTGACGTCCAAGGGATGTAGGTGTGTCCGGTTGTTTTGTTGTTCCCATCGATCTCTGGCTAGATCGTTTTCTTTACTCATGTACTTCCACACTTCGTCAAGGTTTTTGGTTAATTGAGCTAGGTATTCGGCCTCCTCGGTGAATTCACATACCCTTCTCTCCTCAGCTCGTTTCATCATGAGGTCCACTGCGAGCATCGGTGCTCTTCCAAACATTGCAAAATATGGTGTCACGCCTCCTAGACTGTCGTGGCTGCTTGTGTTCAATGCGAACGTGCACATGTTCAGGTAGCGGCACCATTGGCTTGATTGATTTTGCAAATAGCATCTCATACAGGCTTGTAGTGTGCGCAAATGTCTCTCTACTGTCGCACATCCGCGGTGCAGGTACGGTGTGGCTGTATGTTGGTCAATTCTTAGAAGTTTCATTAGTTCTTGATAGATTAGATCGGATGTAAAGTAAGGCGCCCCGTCCGTCGTGATCTGCGAGCACATGCCATATTTGAGTATTACTTCATTCATGATTGCCTCTGCGATTGTCACTGCTCTGCAGTCCGGAATGGGTACCGCGATTGCGTATTTTGTAAAACTGTCTATTATGCAGAGGATGTGTTTCATCCCTCTGTCACTCTCGTCTAATGGTCCCATCACATCGGCGTACATAGTTTGAAACGGTGAATGCGTGATAGGGTGTAACATCAGCTCCTTATTTCGCGCGTCCCCTCGTTTCCGCTGGCACTCGTCGCACGCCTTGACCTTGTCGGCGATGTCGCTGACCATGGTCGGCCAGAAATATGTTCTGCTTATTTTGGTTAGAGTTTTACGCCAGTTGATATGCCCACTCATTGGGTGTGCGTGGTACTGGTCTATAAGCTCGTCACGTAGGGTTGCGGGTATGAATAACTTGCGTAGTACCTGTGTTGGGTCCTTGCTCATCTTCTGCCGCGTGTAGACGCAGCCGTTCTTGCCTATCTCGCAAGACTCGACTAGATTCAGTAGTCGTGCGTGTTCGTGATCACTGAGGCTGTCAGGAGCGTCGCCTCCCTCCAATATTTTGCGAATGGAATCGATCTCACTATCCTTTAACTGCTCTTCTCTTGCCCTGAAGACTGGTAGTGTCTTCCGACTTGCGAGTTGTGTCACCCCGACTGACAAACACATCGGCACTTCGATGATGTCATCGCTCTCTTTGGTATCATCTTCGAAGTGGACACCTGATTCCAGTCGCGACATCATGTCGCCTGCCACATTTGACGTGCCCTTCACGTATTTAATTTCTAGACCTGGGTATTGCGACAGTTCAATGGCAAATCTCTGTAAGTTTTCGTGGATGTTTTCTGAGTGTAGAATGTAGATAAGTGGCTTGTGATCTGTCATGACTGTTACCTTCTTGCCGTGTATGATAGGTTTGAAAAATCTGAGTGCGTATATGATTGATGCGAGTTCGAGATGGACGATGGCCCATTTTCTCTGACTCTCTGACCACATTTTACTGAAATATCCAATTGCAGCGAGCGGCTTCTCGCCGTTCTCTCGCTCTTGATAAAGCGCTGCGCCCGCGGCGATCTTACTGGCATCTGTGTCTAGAATAAAATCCGCAAGATCTCTGGGGAATTCGAGACACGGTTTCTTTAGTAATATTTCTCGAATAGTGTCGAATGATTTTTGCTCTGCTTCACCCCATGTGAATGGGTTCTCTTTCTTTGTCAGCGCGGTTAGCGGTGCCGCGACTTGCGAAAAACCCTTAATAAATCGTCGGTAGTACCCTGCTGTTCCAATGAATGATTTCACTCCTTTGACTGTTTTTGGCTCTTTCATCTCTTTGAGTGCTAATAAATTACGGTCACTTGGGAAGTATTTGTCAGCAGATATCTCATGGCCTAAGAACGTTATTTTGCTAACTGCGATATCTGTCATTTTCTTTCCCGAAACTTTCATCCCGTATTGTCTGAATCGGCTGAGGACAGTGCGGAGGTCACGCAGATGGTCCTCGAATGTCTTATTGGCGATTAGGACGTCGTCTAGGTAATTTATAATGTTGCTATTGAGTCCTCCCAGTACTCTGTTAAGCACTCTGGAGAACGCGGACCCGGCTCCGCATAAGCCCATGGGTAATCGTAAGAACACGTATGCTTTATTGTGTGTTTTCCAACACGCTTTTCGCTGCGCGTCTGGACTCAAATGTAGTTGATAATATGACTGCACTAGATCCAGGGAAGTAATATACTTGTTACCTGAAATTCTAGCTGCTACGTCTTCGGTACGGGGTAGGGGGATCTGATTAACTTCCGTCACTCTGTTAAGAGGACGGAAGTCGTCAGACACACACTCTCTGTCCTCCATCCTTCTTCGGGACAATTACACACTTGTGTTCCCATAACACTCCCTCTGATGGTGCTTCTTTGATGATGCCGGCCTTCTCTAGTTTTCTTGCGGTTGCTTCGATGCTGTCCTGCAGACAGAGGGGCACGCGCGTGCTCCTGATTTTGTAGTTGGGCTTTTCAATACTGGTCTTAATTTCCACCAGCTCGTCCTGATAACCAGGTCCGATGTCGTACGGTGACTGCGCAATCACGTCGATAAACTCTTCGAACAGTGCGCGCACTCGTACCTTCTCCTCCTCGGTCAGATCGGTATTGTCCAGTTTGATCTGAAACCCGTCTTTGAAGAAGTTCTCGTCAGGCGAGATGTTGTTGATGGTCGGCTGGTCGTTGCTGATTTCTACCATCTCGTCTCCTTCTTCCTCTGACATACTCTCATCATACTTGTCGGGCTCTGACCAGATGTAGTTGGCAATGAGGTTGCCCTCCTCGTCTCTGTCGAGACGGGTCGTCTCCACTAGCGTCTGTCTGGCGAACAGTTGTACGGGCTCATCAGTAGGGTTCGTGACCAGGATGTTCACACTGTCTCCCTCGATCACTCCGGGCGAAATCATCAGTCCCTTAGCGAGAATCGTGTCTCGTACTTGCGTCGTCATCCATGCGTTCGTACTTCCTTCGATTGAGTTTCGACATTTTACGAGTGCCTCCGAACATGCGTTTACTGTACAAGTATTCTCTACTCTCAATATCCCGTCTATCGGTTCAAGCCTCTCTTTCTGCCTTGGGTGAATGAATACTCCAGGGATCGCCTGAATGTCGACTGTCTCTGATTCCATCACCAGCTGCCAGTTGATATAGCAGATTCGCCATGCGGGTAGTTTGCACAGAAAGTCGTTACCCAGAATTACTTGATATTTCGTGGGGTCATCACACCTGTTCATGCCATCGGAAAAATATACCTTGTGGATTAATGTCACACTGCCTATCTTAACTTCCACATTCGCGTATCCTGCCATTCCGATCTTATCCCCATTCATTCCTCTTGCGGAAATGATGCTGTCGTTCAACAAGTGGTGTTCGCCGATGAGCGTTGCAAGTGACGTGTGTGCTATTGTTACCGATGCACCTGTGTCGATTAGTCCTAAGAGTGTGATGTTGTTCATTCGGATTGGTACTTGCGCTGCTGCGAACTTGTTGCGCTCTTTGATTGCTATCGTCATGTTCCCACATTCGGTCTCTACGGCGTACATCTGTCCCTTGTTAATATCTTGGTCCTGGATGATTGGAACTGTGTCCTTATCAATCCTGACTTCTCTACGTGCGTAGTCGATGGTGATTGGGGGTAGCTGCTTCAAGAAGCTGTTGCCTAGGATGACTAGATGCGCGCCAATCCCCCTTCTCGCCTTCTTGCAGAACAGTACTGTGACTAGTTGTGTTTGATTTCCGAGTGAGATCAGCACTTCTCCCTCCGCTTCGATGGTCATAATTTGATCGTTTACAACTCGAATGCCATCCCACTGAGTTTTCCTTACCTGTACTCCCAGCATTCGCGCTACCGATATATGAGCGACAGTCAGTTCTGATCCTGTGTCCATTGTTCCTATAGCCTCTACCTGTTCATTAAGTCGAATTGGGACTTGCATCTTGAATGGTTCTTCCATTTCCACTTCCAGTTCATAGGGGATGGTCTCATCGCAGGCTCTCGGTATCGTGTATCTCGGGTTCCTGTACGTTGCCTCGACTTGCGCGCGCGTCAATGTTGACACCGTCCAGTTGTTGATGGTGATCACCCCTTTTTCGACATCTGGCTTCCATGTGTGGAATGCGTCGATGACGTTCTTTCCGATCAACACTATGGGAAAGGGATCGTTGAAGTCTGCTTCGCTTAGAAAATTGACCTTCCCTTTTCTCGACTTGTCCACGATATCCAGGTACATGTATCCCCATCTCACGATTTCCTTGCCTAATGGAGTTCTCATACCGTCGCTTGTGGGTTCGTGTAGTGATGTGAGTCCAAATTGATCGATCATTGCCGCAGATGCGTACGTACTCTTGTAGTTGGTGTCGATTGCCCCGAATGCGATGTTTCCGTTTACTCGTATGGGTATGTAACAGTTGCTGGTCGTCTTCGGTTTTCTTTCTTCTGAGCTCATCATGTTACAAGATGGTATTATCTCTAAACGTGGAGGCCATGATGTTGATGAACTCTGCGGTCTCGATCCATCTTTTCCCTCTTCCGGAGTTCCGAATTCATTCGTCATTTCGAACCTGATAGTACTGGGTGGCCGTGAAAACGGTGTTGCTGGTGAGCTGTGGAAGTGGCTTATAAAGCTCGACGGTGACACGATGTTGTCGTTATGCTCGCTACGTCCGCGAAATTTTCGGATTGGTGTGCTCAATAATTTACTCATTTCATATTTCACGTATAGTCCCGCTATTGCTATTGCCACTTGCGCGGTCACGAACGCGCAGCATATGTATATCCATATGTTCGCTATTGACCATTCTCCAAGGATCATGCTCATAATTGATGGTTTCATTTCAATCGGTTGGTTCCTGGTTGTTAGGGGTGTCATGTGATTCTCTGTTGCTTCATTGTGCATCGTCTCCCAAATTTCCTGCATTGTCGCGTGTGTTTCGGTCACCTCTGACCAGTTGGTAATTACCAAGTTGTGAAAAATTCGTAGCTCTGGGAGGTGTAGCTCGCCGAATTCCGCCTCCGTCGCTGCTATCTTCTTCACTTCTTCGCCACTCTTCATGGTGTTGTCTACCTGGTTGATCCGCCACACTGTGCCTTCTATCACCATGCGCGTTATTTCCGACTCTGTGCAGTCACTCAATGTCGATGAGCTCCGAATCACTCTGTCGTTGGGTGACATAAATCCCGTGAAATTCTTACTTTTCGACACTATTTCGACTCTCGGCTCATTGTAGCACGACCCGTTGCCGGCAAGATGTATGCCTTTGCCTGGAACTCTCATACAACGCTCTACCTCGAAAATTCCCTCTCCAATGTGTTTGGCAACAATGTCGGTTCGGTTAATTACCTTTCTCATTATCGTTGTTGGATCCGCCGTCATGGCCGCAGTGAACGATGCTGCGATCAGGTTAATTCGCTGACAGAGAGCCATTGCCATGTGTCAAAAGAGGGTGCCAAAGCTGTGTCTCACTTCTCCCTCTACTGCTAGGAGTTGTGCGGCAAGTTGGTTGGTAGTAGCTATTCCGGTGTCGTTGTCTCTCCTCACCTCTCTCTTTTCACGCTTGGTTTGAATTACTCCAAACCCCTGGTCTGTGATTGTCACTTCGGCTCCACAGTCATTAACTATTTCGGATGTGTTGTCCCAGCTCAGAGCGAACTCTCTGGAGTCGCTGATCCATACCTTCCCCATTTTCGTGCCGGTCATCGTTTTCATTTTAATAAATCGGCACTGTGCTTCGAGGTTCGGTGTCCATATGACCATTGCCCCGTCTTCCAAGGTGCATTTGCCGTGGCTATAGACACACTCGTTGGCGTTGTTGAACGGTCCGTCGATTCTCGAATCAGTGGATCTCGCCCTAATTGTTACTTGGTACATTGCGCAGTTGGTTACTGTTTCCTCATAGTCCCAGAAGCTCTGGAATGGTGGCCACAGTCGATTCGGTTTCAGTGTGTCTCCGGTTTTCCAAATTTGACCTACCTGAGTCAGTGGTCCCTTCATGCATCGCTTGTGGTTGACCATCATCTTGCATTCCTCTTCTGTGACTGTCCGCTGGTTGTCCCTGTGCGTCTCGAACTTGTGCCCTACTAGATCGATGCCATATTTTACTGTCTGATCAATAACTCTGCACACGAATGCTTCTGAGAGGTATGTTTGGGTGTTCGGGCGCATTACGTTGAGCTTCTCGCGTGTCACGTTTGCGTTCTCGGTGGGTACTATGTTTTCGCAGTTGTAAGATCGGGGGATTTGTATGAGTGTGGGATTGCCTGTCGTTGGGCACATCCACGCGTCTGGCATGACTGTCAGCACTGGCGCGATCAGTCCGCAAATCATAGCTAACGTCACGATTGAAGAAATCGACCCTTTATTCGGCGCCTTCGTCGCTCGGCGCCCCCCAAAAACCTCCGACATCTTGTCCATGCGGTGCAGTGCCGCTCCCGTTCTCTCTTTCTGGATGCAGAGTTCTTCTTTCAGTTTCTTGACCAGGTCTGAGTCGTCAGTGGTGTTGCTTGCCTTCTCAACCGGCTCATCGGTCTTTGCCGGAACGGCCTGAGTGGTGGAGACGCTCATCACGACCTGTTCGTTCTCCCACCCGCCGTCATATTGCTGCATCCCGACATAGTTGACCATTGCGTTGTTAGGACATTGGCGTGCCACATGTCCGAATTGCCTACATGTGTAACACTGTACGCTTGGTCTCATCTGCATTTGAACAGCTCCCGACTGCTGGCCTTGCTGTTGCATCTGCATCCTGGGTTGCTGTTGCCTCATCGGTTGCATTCTTTGTTGCATCGGCCGCCCTTGCCGTGCAAATTGCGTCGGTTGCATTTGCTGTACTGGCTGCATCTGCATTGGTTGCATTTGCTGCGGAAGTTGCATATATCCGTCTCTGTTCCCGCTGACCGGGCCCATGCTTTTGCCGCTATTGTTGAACCTGTTGGACTGGCCGCCATAGAATCCGCCTCGATAGCCTCCGGTTTGTCCTCCTTGAGCTTTGAGAGCGGCAAGTTTGCGGCATTCTGATTTTCGATGACCCTGAATGTGGCAAAAATGGCATTGCCCCTGGAATTTGTCGCCGTTATTCACGTAGTTCATCGACTGCTCCGAGTCGAATTTGTATGCTCCCATGTTCCTTGGAACACTGGGCTTCCGCTCCTCACTTCTTTCGCGTGTGACCGCATTGATTTCTACTGAGGGTTTGCCGTTGATCAGCTGACTCATGGTCATTTCTGTTTGCAGTAGTTCAATCCTTTGCGCGTGCATCCGCGCCTGTTCGAACGTCTTCGGCTTTTCGAGTTTCACAAAGAATCGAAGGTTGGGCAAGAGCTTGTTGCAGTACTCGTCGAGGATTATCTCCTTCCTCGTTTCTGCATTCTTTCCCGCGGTCGCTGCTTTTGCGATTGTATGGAAACGCTGTGAGAACCTGCTCACTGGCTCAGTGCTGCCCTGCGTGCACTGCTTCAACTCTTCTTTGGCGTAGTTGCACTGCTTTGGGGACTCGTAAAATTCCGTCAGGTGATTCTTCACTTTCTCGTAGTCCGACGTGTCGGCTGCCTCCATTTCCTCAATCTTCTCTCTTGCCAGGCCATCGAGATCATTAGTCGTGCCTTCTTGTCAGATCCAATCATTAGTCGTGCCTTCTTGTCAGATCCCATGTTTGGGTCATTCATTTTGCAGATGTCCTCGAATCGGCGCACGAACGCTGCCCATTGTCCACAACTTTCTGTGTTCGATCCTGAGAAAATTGGCATTTTGCTGGATGTGTCAGTGCCTACGACTGCCACCGTCGGAGCGGCTTGGTTGACTGCGTCGTTGACCGCGAGACGGCCCCCGACACGGTCGATCCTCATGCTCACTGTCTCGAGAGATTCGTTTACCTGTTTCTGGATCTCGTTGGCTTGGTTTATCATGGTTTGGTTCAGTCTCGCGTCGTTAGATTGCGCTACATTGTGCACATATCTGATGGCTTTCGTAGTCGCGTCTCTCATTTCCAGGATCTGTTGTTTGTTTGGAGGTAAGTCGGCGCGTGCTCTACTCAGGACCATTGATAGAGCCCCGATTGCCGATCTCTTCAGCGTTTCGTCATCATCGATCGTCAGCTGTGTCGTCGTATCTCGTGATGATAATGAGCCGTCGTGGAATAGACGCCTCGCAGTACCGACCCCTATGGCTCGTCCGCCTGCGAGTTCGCGTCGGTTCATTTTGTTCGGAGGTTGAGCGATTGGTGTATCATCATTGCGTACTATTTCCATGCGCCCCTCTTCGTCTTCTTCCTCATCTTCATCTTCACCCTCTTCATCTTCATTGTTGTCCGCTGACATTATAAATAGATCCGCGTACTTCTTTGCTTTCTCTTGCTGTTGTAGGTGATCAGAGGTACACTCGACGTATTCCTTGTACAAGTAGTCGAAGTCCCACGCGTTTTTCATTGCGATGGCTTCCATGAACGCTACCCACACAGACCACGGCAATACGCGGTCCCCTTCTGGGTTGGACAGACTCCATTTCACTTCGTCAGACCAGATAGAGCGGAGTTTTGCGTATGCATCTTCATCAATTTCGTATCCCATATCTTTGCATACTTCGATACCGTCGATCATGGTACTGACTCGGGTGCAGAATGGGTTCAGTCTTTCTCCGTTCAGATCCCATCTTCTGATAGCCCGTCTCTCCTTCTCGAGTAGGCCAGACCTGAGTAGAGGGAAGAACCTGTCCAGTAGGCGTTGTGCCTTCGGGCAGGTTGGTTGCCATTTCTTGGAAGGCTCATCTTTCTCTGTCATCATTTCTGTTACCTCTGAGTCCGTTATCTCCTCGATAATTTCCCAGAAGAACCACTGGACGTCTTTTGAGACAAGGCGCTCTTCGCCCTCACTGTTGATTGTCAGTTGCCTCATGGATTCGATCACTGATTTCTCGATGTCATACCCAATGTTTGCCCAACATTTAAGCATGACCACGATATCCCTGACACTGCCGTTGTTAGATAGATCTTCTTCACTGTTCTTGATCAGTTCCGTTTCGGCCTGAAGGACGTGTGTAACGAGGAGGTTTATAAATTCCTTGTACTCCTTTTTCCATCTATATACTCTCGTGAGTTCAGAAGTGTGGTTTGGTTTATGAGTGGAACTACTACTGTTGCGCTCTCCAGCTAGCATGTTTTTCATTCGTTCGGAGAGGTGGGTGACTCGATGTGTCGACCCCATGAGTTCCATGTCATCGCCATCTTGCTTGCTTACTTTCGTTAGCTTCTTATGAGTGAGTACAGCGACGCGTAGGGTGGCGTCAGCCATCTCACCCCTCGCTTGTTCTTTAAGCGCTGCCACTCTTTTCTGGACCAGTGGGATAGTTTGAGTAATCGACTCATTTTTCATTATTTCTTCTTCCGAAACTTGTTCAGTGGGTTCCCCCGTCACTGCTTTACTCTCGCACTCATTCTCATATGTTGGATTGGTTGGTACAGGTTCACCGACCTGCTCAGTGGGCTGAGCCACTGGATCACTCTCTCTCACACAGATCGGTTTCGTATGTACAGGTTCATCGACCTGCTCAGTGGGCTGAGCCACTGGATCACTCTCTCTCACACAGATCGGTTTCGTATGTACAGGTTCATCGACCTGCTCAGTGGGCTGAGCCACTGGATCACTCTCTCTCACACAGATCGGTTTCGTATGTACAGGCTCATCGACCTGCTCAGTGGGCTGAGCCACTGGATCACTCTCTCTCACACAGATCGGTTTTGTATGTACAGGCTCATCGACCTGCTCAGTGGGCTGAGCCACTGGATCACTCTCTCTCACACAGATCGGTTTCGTATGTACAGGTTCATCGACCTGCTCAGTGGGCTGAGCCACTGGATCGCTCTCACTCTCACAGATCGGTTTCGTATGTACAGGTTCATCGACCTGCTCTGCTTTCGCAGCAAACTCACCTAGTGGGTTGGACGTCTTCTGTCCCGTAACGTTTCGCGAGTCGGGTGACTCGTTGAATGTCGCACTAGTTATCTCGTTCATCGCTCTTGATGACTTGATGGTTTAAGTAGAACTTACGCACTGCTGCAATTATCTCTTCATTATGGAATTATCCGAGTCCGGAATAATTCCCTTCGCACCTCCACCCGGAGAGAAAGGGGATCGACGTCTCAATATCGCGAAATCATATGATGTGTCCACTGCGTGGGACATTAACCTAGTCTCCTGCTAAGGAGCTTCCCTTGTGCGGACTCCCTTGGTCATGTCTAACATGCCAAGGCGAGGGGGTCGTTGAGCAAAACCTGCTCGTTTTAGTGTCTACCTTACACAAGGGCACTCGCAGGGGACTGCGAGGACCTAGGCTGAGAAGCCTTACTCATAAGCGCTGATCGGGGGACTGGGGGGATAGCTTGTTAGAAGCATAGATATGGAAAATAAAGGTAGAAAATGTAGAAGTTGATGCCCTCCTCGATTCCCTCAGCTTTCTCTTCTCACCCGTTCCCACGGCTGTATCCGCGGTGACTCTCACAGTTATCCTCTTCCTCAATAGTGATTTGATCTTTAGACGTGTCGCCTCTCCTGCGCTTGGAGAGAGCGGCACGCCACTCGCTGCTACCACAAAACTAATGAGGATTTTGGTAGAGGATTTCTGGTAGAATCCCGGCACACTAACCCCGTATCCACAGGCCACCACACATCCCTCGAGCGAGAGGAGGGAGGAAGGAAGAAAGAGAGACAAGAATGGCACACGGATGAGTTTATCTGCGCGCGGCATACATGAATGGGTGAGGGATTGTGGCTTTCTGGTACAGGACCCGGGCTGCGCCCGGCGTCCTGTGGGGTATACCTGTATCGGGCCACGGATCAGCTGGAGTGGGAAGAAGGGAGTTAAGTCGGCGTCCGGGAGAGTCGGTTAGGGGAGGGCATACTACTGGGGAATTCTACTGGGCTTATATACGGGCTCATTGAGGGGGACGTCGACGTGCGTCGCGGCCCGGCGATTCATTCGGCTGTTGTGCGAGAGCGTGCGAGAGAGCGTGCCTGGCGCGGAGAGTCCGACGCGCCGGCCCTGGAATGGCGAGTGTTATGGTTTGCAATTCATCTGTTGTGGTTCACAGCCCCGCATTTTTGGGTAGATCCCATGTCCCCTGCGACCCCGCTCTGTGTCACCTTAGTGAGTCACGGGTCTCAAATCTCCTCCCGTGAGATGAAGTGTTAATTAGGCGTCTAATTATCCTTGGATATGTTTCTCCCCACACACTCCATCTATCTTATAGATTAGTAAAACTTACGTTACCTTACAACCTTACACCATCTCCCTGATCTGCGCGATAGCTAACTTCTTCTTCTGCGAGTCCGATCACGACAATACTGAACGTGAGTATGAAACTGTGTCGGACACCAAAAACTAACCGTGTGAGTGCTGATGCGTGTCCTCCTGTGTGAACTCCCCCATTCACAGCGTCTTTCGCGAACTTGTTCATTTTCTCAAATGGTGCGGTCGAGAGCTCGGCAGGCGATCCAACGTTGCGCAAGTCGTAGGAACCGTGCACGCACAATTGCTGTATTACGAAACGCAGTATAAATTCACATGAGAAGAGCGAGGAGTGGGGTGAGAGGCAATTAAGGAAAGGGAAAGAGAACCGTACAACAATGTAAGAACAAACAAACACCCGACAATAGTAAGAAAAACTATTCACAAGCTGAAATCGGGTAGAGAATACATTTTCACACTTTTGACAAACAAAGTAAATTGGTACTATTCACAAGTGTTCAACAAGACAACGAAACAATAAGAACCAGATCTATGGTCATACTTACATCGGACCTCCAGAACTAGAAGGGCGTAGCTCGGTCTTCGGTGGTGGGAGAGCGAGAGAGGAGGCGTTCTTTGTGAAACCACCGATTTTCTTGGACTTGTGTCGCGGTCATTGGAACCGCGATGGCGCGCGGCCCCGCCCCCGCCAATCTCTGGACAGGACAGCAGTCTTTCCTCTTCCCTCCCCGAGCAATGTGACTCGTAATAAATGTGTAATGCTACTTGTCGCGTTGTGGTTTGGCTGCGTAAGATCTAATGGCTGGTCTACCGGCGGGGGTAGTGGGGAGAGGGGGCTCATTAGGCTGTTGTGGTACGTACGGGTGTTGCACTGTCGTGCCAGCCAGGGTGGACTGGTAGGAATTAGGATCATCTTGTGTTGTGTTTAAATCCACTGAACCGCCGGATCGCACATAGTGCAAACGGCCAAATTCCATTCTTTCTGGTCGCTTTCCGCGTTGCTCCCGATGAGCATTCTACACTTCACTGGTCGCTCTTTAGCGTCTTTTGATCTTTCCTCAACAGCGCGTGTGCCGTTATCGAATATTGTGCGATCGCTTTATTCTAATTTTGATTTGATACAGTGGTAGTATGTCTAATTCTCGTTTCACCGACGGGTGATTATCCTCTGCGCTAATTATTGCGGTTATTTGACGTCACTCGTGTATGTTCTGATTTCATTTTATCGCGGCTCGATTGTTCAATAACTCTCGCGCACCTAAAATTCTTGAATCGCAGCACCGTTTGAATTTGAAATCACCACACTCACACGCATGCTTACATGCACAGGCACGTGTCGAGCGGCCGACTTGTTCACCAATCTCGCACGGCCGCCGCAACGCCGGCAGGGTAAAACCACACGGGAGTGGTCAGGCCCAAGGGAGGGAGTGTCACGCACACTCACAACACAAGCACTGCTGGCCTATCTTTGCACAGTGAAAGCGCATGAGGACACGAGAGACGGAGCACACAGCGGTGTGTGCAACTAAACTAGCTAGTCTAACTCTAATATCACAATTCTGACCCGTCTGGCACAGCGCAGACACACCGTGCACTGAGCAGAACGCACGGCTAGGGGTCGGGGTAGGTGAGGGCCGGATCCGGCCGGTTCGAGCCGTACCCCACAGGTAGATGACGTCGGCGAGTGGCACGCCGAGTCACCGGACGACCGAGGAGCGTCGTTGCAGGTAAGCTACCGACACTAGACTACTACCACCCGCACTGGTTGTTTGCGCATTCAAGGTAATTTGTGCGCGCGGGTACTGTATCCCAGAGGGACGCGCTCTCTAGGCGTACCTCTGGCGGCACGCGTCGTTTGTAGGGTGACAGTTGCACTGCGCAGCTGTAATCCGAGAGCGCAATTGACAGGGATGGTGACCTCTACAGCCGGGATCGAAAGCCCCGGAGGGTCATCTTACAACAACAGGCTTGGTGTATCGGATAGAGCGGACTGCATTGTAACGCATTGTCAGCCGCACTCACAGCTTCTATTATTCCGACTGCATATCGAGAAACGACTCCTGCGAGATCTACGGAGCTTCATCGAACAACGGCAGCCGAGCAGGAGACTGTGAGTCCGTTCCAATCACTTTCCTGTATACTCCCCGAACTCTGTTCCACCACAGACAGGGGTACGATATTTCGTGTTATTGTTGATTTTCTACAGACAGTGAGAAGAGTGTAACACCAACAAAAGGCAACCAGCTCGCAAATCTGTTTGAGCGTCGGGCCACGATTGATTTCTTTCGCTGTTACGGTAACCAGCTCGCTGAATTAGTTTGAGCGTCGGACCGATTGATTTCTTCCGCATTACGGTAACCAGCTCGTTGAATTAGTTTGAGCGTCGGACCGATTGATTTCTTTCGCTGTTACGGTAACCAGCTCGCTGAATTAGTTTGAGCGTCGGACCGATTGATTTCTTTCGCTGTTACGGTAACCAGCTCGCTGAATTAGTTGGAGCGTCGGACCGATTTATTTCTCTCATTTCAAAACATCCACACGTGAGAAAGTGGGCAGAGACAGAGACAGAGACACAGGCATGGCTCCCGCCTTCGAGTCCGGGTTGATTGCGTCTAATCGCAGGATTGAAAGGGTGAAGAAAGAGATTGTGAAACTGACGAAAAAGTATGGCAAACCCGCGACGCCTGCCACGCTAAGGAAAATGCAGACGACGCTCACTGCGATCGTGACTGCGACTGTCGCACTCGACGCCCAGTGCCGAGGTGTATGGGAGTGCGTAACTGGCGCAGAGTTGATCATGAAAGAAACGAGAGAGTCGCGCATCGCCTACAAACACGAATGGCAGGTGCTGAAAAACGAATTCGTTCTGATGGTCAGCAAGGCAACGAGTGTGGTAGCCAAAATGAGAAGGAGAATTGACGAGTTGAACTCGATGGTGGCTGCCATCGACCCCACTGCCAATCCCGTCGAGAAGCCCAAGTTTCTTGAGGAAATCACTCCTGATGAGGCGCTCCTCACGGATGCCAGTGAGGAATCGGGAGACGGCGAGTCAGAAGACTCGGAAGAACGCACTCCCATGGCGGCCACGGTCATTCGCAGAACAGCTGCGGCGAGAACGGCTGCGAGCCAACAGCTGGCAGCCACGCCAGCGAACGCGCGCGCGTCTTTGCCCAGCGCCCGCGCAGCCAACACGAGTCCCCCCGTGAGGCTCTCGAGGCGCACTGACCCCGCGGGCGACAGCGGGCGCCAGATCGATCTAGCGATGATACTGGCGAAGAGCAACAAACTAGAAATTCCCATATTCGAAGGAGAGTATGCAGAGTGGAATCGCTATTGGGCATTGTTCTCGGAGCTTGTACACAAGCGCGCGGCCGAGAACGTGGTAAAAATGACGGCATTGACCAACTCGCTCGCCGGCCCAGCGCTGGCGGCGATCCGCAGATTCCCTCCGTCAGGAGAGAAGTACGCAGAGGCCGTGGCGCACTTGCGCAAGATCTACGCGCGGCCCGAGAGGCAGACTCAGGTCATTCTCGATAAGATCGATGCGATGAAACCAGCGCGGTCGAAGAAGCCGGCGGACTTGCGAGCCGTCCACGACGAGCTCGTGGCGCTGGTGGCGGCACTGTCGGAACTGACGAACACACAGAACCCGCACCTCTACCTGACGGTGAAGAGGAAGTTTCCTGAAATCGTGTGGGATAAACTGGAAACAAGTGAAGAGCTCTTTGACAAGGACGATGTCGAGCAGTTGCTGAACACTATCGGACAGGTGATCTACCGCCTCGAGGAGAAGGCGTTCGAGAGAAGTGAGTACAGGGCTGATCGGGAGGCAGATTCGATCGTGCTCACAACGGCGCACGCAACGAGCGCGCCCAGCAGGGGCGATTCGTGTCGCTATTGTTCTATGAGCAACCACACCTCCGGTGACTGCAAGAAGTACCGCACACCTGAAGACAGGAAGAAGCGAGTGAACGAACTCAAACTGTGTTACAACTGTTTGAGCGACTCGCACAAGGCAAAACAGTGTAAATCCGGCAAGTGCAAGACGTGCCAGCGCTCTCATCACAGCTCACTGTGCAGCGGCAGTGACAAGAAGCTCAACAAGTACAGTGAAGGAGAAGCGAAAAACAAAAAGAAAGGTCTCTGGAAAAGGTTCTCGGTCAACCATGTGTCGTCAAGTGCTGGCAGGCTGATGGTGGTGCAAGCAAAGGTGCTGTCGCAAACCGGAAAAGCTGTGTCAATCGATGTACTACTCGACAGCGGTGCCAAGAGATCGTTCATTGACGGAGATCTGGCAGACGAGTTGGGTCTGCAGTCGCTCAACGAGACCATGCTCCACCTACAAGTGTTCGGCGGCGGAGCAGTGAAAGAGAAGTCCTCGCTCCGCCCGACCACATTCCTTCTCCCCAGCGGAGACAAGATCGAGTGCATGCTATACACCAAGAAGGGTATCACAAACCCTGTTCGCAGATCGCAGCTGAACAAAAAAGACCTGAACCAGCTGAAAAAGTTGGGTCTGGAGAAGCTCACTCAGGAGATGCGCCAGCCGAGCATCCTTCTCGGCGCGGACGTCTTTTGGCACGTGGTCGACCCTGCCAGCAGAGTTTCTCTCCCTTCAGGAGCGATGGTCATCTCCACCGTCTTCGGACTGATGGTTGTCGGAAAGAGCGAGAGTAGCGCGGTCAACTTCGTGATGGCTTCTGTGAATACGGTGCGTACTAACACAGTAGACGGCAACAACGTTCAGAGAAAGCACGAGGATTCTGTAGAAAGTTACAATCATGTTGTGAAGCACGTGAAGAAATTCTGGCGTGAATTCACTCGGGAGTACATGGCGAACAACGTGACATACACGGAGACGGCTCTGAAAAGAGCGTCGAAATCTGCGACAAAAAGACCGCGCGTCGGTGATATGGTACTGATCAGGGATGAGAACAAGTCGCGCCGCGAATGGCCGACAGCTCTCGTCACGGGGTTGAAAGAGGGAAGGGACGGCCAGGTGCGAACTGTGCACGTGCGCACAGCCAACGGACACGTCTTGTCTAGGGCCATCCAACACCTTGTGCCTATTGAAATCGAGAGACCGGAGCCGAAACTGAAACAGAAGCGAACGCCAACGCGATTCAACAAGACCGCAACACTGGTGACAATGATGTCGCTGCTGGCATTGTTCCCCCCCTGTAACGCGATCCGAGATTACAACGCAGAAGTTCGGAAATGGGAGACTACACAGCCACCGAGGCAGTCTCTTCCGCTCCCTGTGTCGACTCGCGCGTTTACAACAACCACCGTTCCCCCATTCACACCCACCGCACACACACCCAGATTGGCATCTAGGCCGAAAACGACTGCTATGAGCCCAGCCACTACTCTCGCCTCTCCTCCGCGTTTTCCTCCCACCACCAATCCACCTGTGCCTGTTTCGAACTCAACGTTCGATGACTGGATGGATGGGGACCTGAGGAGCCAGAGGGCATTCATGGCCGGACTGATGAGAGGTCAACAGATTTATGAGCGATCAATGCGCGAAGACGAGGTTCACTGGCGAGATTCGAACAGAGTCGCCGATCTCCCAGACTCGCACACCGACTTCATCGAGTCGCATGATGCATGGGAGACGGACGAGTCGCACGTGATCCCGTCTGGAAACGACACGGTGATTGTATGCACAGAGACCGGTGTGACTCTGTACGATAAGAATCCGGCTGGAACATATGATGTATGCAGCGAGCACTACTGTCTGCATGGTCTGCAATCAGGAAACGCCACGGAGGTGGTGATTCCAGTGAGCATACTGACTGTCGAGCACGCTGTGAAATGGAGACAGACGGAGGAATCCCGGATTCAGATCATAGCTACCGTATGCCCGCCGAAAGATTACTGTAAGACAGCAGCATGTGCAACATGCATCACCCACGTGATTATCAACCCGCACTGTAGCGTCCGACTGTTTGTGATATACATTTCCGCAATCATTGGTTTCATGGTGACGGCTGTATATTGCTGCGTTTGCTGCCCCCATCGTGAGTGGCGCGAAAAGAGGCGAGAGAACAACCAGATTAACGCGCTCACTGGAAGGGGCGGAGCCTCATTTGGCCGGAGGGTGCTCGGGTCAATGAGGAGAAACCCGGACCGCGCAGCTGAAATCGAGATGGGAGAGTGGCTGACTCGAACGAGAACACCCGCGAATCGCGCTTTGCTCATAGCCACAGTCTTCGCGATCATGTCAGTGGCGAGTGCGTGCGATGTGAGCGTGCCTATCTCGCACAGCGAGGAACAGTGCTCTTGGAACAAGTGTACCATCAAGAAGACAGTGGAATTGATGTTCACGCCGACAGTGCGGGAGATTTGTTTGCATGTGGGAGGAGAGAGATCAGAAACGGAGAAGTTGTCTTTCAAGTTGGAATACCTATCCCACAAGTGCGTGCCGGGAGCGATCATGTATACAAAGAACGTTTCTCCGCACAACGCGAGCGTCAAGCGATGCGCGGACAATTTTCTCTGAAATGCGCAGCGGTCAACACCAGCACCGTCATCCCCGAGCTGACCATGGCGGCAGGTCACGCCGGAGCATCTCTGTGCATGGAAAGCTGCGGCTTTCTACAGTGTGGCTGCCTGCTGCCCACGCCTGGGTGCCTGTTCGTGAGAAACTACGTTGTGCCCACGATCCCGGATCGGGTGCGACTATTCGAGTGTGAAAACTACAACAGGCAGGCGGTACTGACAGTCGAAATATCCAGAGCTGGAAACAACACAAAACGTCAAATTGTAATTGACAACGGAGGGACAATCCGAGTTGAGAGAAGCAACCTGACACTTATCGATGCAACAACCGAGCCGATTCGCTACATGTCAAAATCGTTTGTCGCATTCCAGAACAAGCTGGCTCTGATTCGAACCAACCTGCCACCCCCGCTTCTGGTTTGCGATGAACAAGACAAGTTCGCGTACCGAGAGACATGCAGGTGCAGCCCCGCGGAAGACGTCGCTGTGTGCGAGTGTGACAAACCAGTCGACTACTCAGGCATAGTGGAAGCGGAAGACAACCGGCTGCCACTTATTGGACGGCATTTCGAGATATTGCCCTCAAAAGATGGCAACCTGCCAGTGTTCAAAACGCTGCACAACAACATTCACCTGCAGCTAAACCTGGAAAAAGATCTGAAGACGGGAGTAGATCAGTCAGTCTCTAAGTGCTCTCTAGTGTCGTACAGCCACATTGCTGGTTGCTACTCATGCGTCAGTGGGGCGTCCGCCAATCTGACATGCGCATCTGACAGCGACAGAGCCACTTCCGCCCAGCTGGTTTGCAACAACGAGTGGACAGACACGCTCACGTGTGCACCCAGTGGCACGGTAAACACGATTCGTTTCAAGACGGACAAGCCGGAAGCTAAGTTCTCCTGCACGCTGCGCTGCGGTGGGAAAAGAACGGCGATTCAGCTAGATGGCATTCTGCACTACAGCGGTGCAGACGAGATTTCCAGCATTCTCGGAGGGACCGTCGAAGGAGAGGTTGTTCGCACAAACACCTTCGAAGCTCCAAGTTTCGCGATGTCATTTCTAGCCTTTATGAGCAACCTGCCGAAAATCATAGGCAGCGTGGCAATGCTAGTTGGAATAGTCTTCTAATCAAGGTTGTAATCCCTTGTGCTATTGCTTGCATTTGAGATTATTTTTGCATTTACTCATTTTGCACCCCATTCTTTCGCAGTATCATATCTATCGTAAAATCCAACAGACCTGTCATTTTTTTCGCAACAGAATCAGACATATATAGCACCGCACCTCTCTCTCTCTCGATCAGAAGATGAGCGCGACAAGGTCAACAACATACACCGCAAAGCGTGCAGACGCGACGCCGGCGGCGGCGGAGGATCCCATCGCAGACGAATCGATGGGAAGATGAGAGATGCAATGGTCATCATCCCGCTGAGCGTACAGCGCCTCCCACAGCCAGCACGGAATAGCATCGAGACGCACAGTCATAGTAGCGCGGATACCTGATTGAGAGAGAGACATGTAACGCACTATGGGGATATTATGTAATGTTTTACTCACTGGTGGAAAGCCACGCAGATATCAAACTGGACGTCGCAAGTGGGACAGTTGAGCATTTGAATTAGCTGAATTTTTTCGCAGCAAGCCAGGGTGAGACACAGAATGAACCACATGAGTCCGCGAATCGACATCGACTTGTGCGAGACATGTGTCGATGCAAGGAAGACGGTATGCTTATCTCATGATGTCTTTGTGCCACCCGACTCCACCGATAATCATGATACCATCTGCGTTGGCTCGAAGGTGAGAGGAGAAAAGATGTACAGAGAATAGACCATGACGTGAAAAAGGATGCGCGGAGACAGCGAGACGAGGAGCCGACATCATTCATCGAGAAATCCCGGAGAAGCAGATCTTTGGAGTCACCCGCCCACCCAGAAGTCGCCCAGCAGCTGCCGTCCGAGGATTCGCCGTCGCCCGTCCGCTCCGATGTTCTCCGCCCCTTCCTGTTCCTGTCCATCTCGCCGGCCGCCGACTTCATCTGCCGCCGCGGGAGTGTCGCGGTCATTGGAACCGCGATGGCGCGCGGCCCCGCCCCCGCCACTCTCTGGACAGGACAGCTGTCCTGTTCCCTCCTCCCCCGAGGAGAGGGACTCTATCTCTCTCTCGTCCTCGCCCCCAGCCCACCATGTTAATAAAGTGATTGTGCTCATATTCGTGTATCGTGTATTTGAGTAGTGTGGACATTTCGGGAATGTGATAAGACCTAGTGGTGGTTGGAGTGAAGGGGGTGAGGGAGGGAGATGGGCTGTTGTGGTACGTACGGGTGTTGCACTGTCGTGCCAGCCAGGGTGGACTGGCAGGAATTGGGATCATCTTGTGTGGTGTATCAATCCACTGAACCGCCGGATCGCACAACTTGCGGACTCCGCACTTCTTCTTTTCATAGACAGAGGCCAATGCGGCGCGAACAGGACGCCCTTCAGCTACGGCGTTCCTTGCAGAAGCCCGGATTCTCATGCTGAAATGAATTATAAAAAATATATACATTACAATTGAAGCGCAAGATATTGAAAACACTTGATGATAGATACAAAACACTTACAGACTGGTCGAGATCAGACGCTCCGCGGCATCCATATTCAAGCGGTTAGAAACGTCCACTCCAGACTGCGCGACGATGTAATCTTAAAAAACGAGCATTGTTAAAAAATACGGTACGAGGTGCTCACCTCGCACGGCAGCGACAAACGACGAGTCAATTGCAATAAGGTTGTTGTCTCTTTCCCTCTGGAAGCGAACAGTGAGGTACATCTTGTTGGAATCGTCGATGAGTGACTGAAATCATATGTCTATAAAAATGCAATGCAAACATCAAAAATTATCAAATGGAATTGTGGCTCACATCATCAATGACGTATTCGACGAATGTGTCCATTCGCCGGTTGATGGACATTCCGACTCCGGTTCCTATCGATTTTCTCATGTTGGAGTAGACACGGTTGAGTTTGCACTCTAGGCAAATGTTTTTTTTAAATAAGTTCAGTATTTATAAATAAACGGTATCGCGTACCTCGAAGCAGTCCATCTTCAGTCTGCGGTGCAGTGTGTTGTACCTCGAGGACTGCCACAATGCCAAACTCGGATCTGATGACGTGTTGTAGCTTCACGACGAGGCTCGACACGCCCAGATCTCCAATCTCGGAGCAAACACGGATCTCTTTGGACTTGTCAAGAACTGTGCGGCTGTAGTTCTAAAAAATACTTTTCGAAGCTGATATTTGACATGAATGTGATTCACCTTGATGGCAAAAAATGCCAGCAGTTCGTAACAGCGTTTCTGTTCTGCCGTCTTGGGTGACTTCCACGCATCAGTGATCTCCTTCATGTCCAGTTCTCGGTTGTGAATCTGGTGTAGGTTTCTTTGTTCGAGAAACTGCCGATCAAAGACGCATCCAAACTCACCGGCACTTGAAAAGTACCTTTTTATCATAAAACGTCTTTTTGATAAGGGCGAGAGAGAGAGAGAGAGAGAGAACGAGAGAGAGAGAGAGAGGGCGCAGGTATGTATTGGCGGAATCAAGATCGGACATTGCGCGATGCGCCCAAATTCTCACACGAGTGACGAGCCCGTTCTGAATCCACATGGAGGAGGCAACCCGCAGCACGCATACTCACTGGGCGGCAGTCCACTCTCTCACCGTGAGCGCGTGCGCGACCTGGGTCTTCAGGTAGATACCACCGGCAACCCCGCTATCGATGCCAGTGTGCGCGCGTCCATAGCGATGAATCAGTGATGAGCGCGTTCTGAACCCACATTTACTCAATTCCATTCGCGCATTAGAAAAAGTCGTTCCGATTGAAAAGGTGATTTCTATTCAGAACGCGCTCGTCACTCGTGTGCACAGATCGAACGAGTAACCTTGCTCGATTCATCGCTATGGACGCGCGCACACTGGCATTGATAGCGAGAATGCCGGTGGTATCTACCTGAAGACCCAGGTCGCGCACGAAGAAACTTGTTTTTTTAATGGTCAGAACGTCAGAAATCGGAGGAGCAGAGACAGTTTAATACTAAATTTATTCTAACATTATAAATAACAATGCAGATGCGACTAAAGAATAGGACGAGAATATCCACACCAACTGACGATCACCATGGACCCAGACTTACAGACTAGGCTGCATATGCCTAGTTGGCTTTGGGAAAAGTAGTGGTATGCTTGGGGAGAGCTGATTTTGTTTTATATCTTAAAATCGTAGATTTATTCTGTTCAGATTGTTGTCATCTAAGAAGGAAACCTCTGTGGTTTATCAAGGGTTCCGCTATCGCTTTCGCACAGCCTCGACGAACGTCGAAAACATCAAGTCAGTTTAATTCACATTCATTTGGACGATGATATGGACAACCTTATAGGGACACTCTCTCTCTTGATTGTTGGGAAAGGAAGTGCAGAGCGCATGCGAAAGTCAGTCTGTCAGCTCTCATTGAAAAGAACGAAAGTACCGTTCTTTACGACATCGGGGATCATAACCATGATCCCAACCCGCATGAGCTGACCGTACGTTTACTTAGCAAAAACTTATCATCCCTTTTTTTTAGAACGATGTAGATCTACGGTTGTCACTCATCTCCGAATTTGTTCGCTGTGAATCTCGCTGATGAACTAGTGTACAAAGATACCATCGATCTAATGAAGAAAGTGAACCCTAAGCTGGGTATGAAAAGGAAGGTTCGAATTTTCATTACACTTTTTTTCAAAAAATCTGTTAACTTTGTATTATGAATGTGTATAGAGGAGCGGTATCGTCGAAGAAGGAAATGTGAGAGCAGCAGTTCTCCGTGAACCCGGCTCTTCATCACTGCAGCGGCTATTATACATAGGAAAAGCCGTACAGGTACGATTTTCATCATTTATGCATGGCACCTAGTCATTTGCACTTTTTAGACACGTCTCAAGAGTGCACATGACGACGAGGAGGAGCGTGTGTTCTCTATGAATGATGCAATAGAGCGATTTTCTGAGCCGGGGAAGGTGAGCTTTATCGAATGATTATCGATTGATTATCGACTTGTCTGATTTCAGTACGGTGGCGTCTCGCTCGGTGGTCGCCTCGGTGGAATGCAGTTCAGTGGAGGAGCAGGACAGGGAGATGAACGGAGAGGAGTCGGTGTGGAGGTGAGCATCGAATGATTATCGAATGATTATCGATTGATTATCGACTTGTCTGATTTCAGTACGGTGGCGTCTCGCTCGGTGGTCGCCTCGGTGGAATGCAGTTCAGTGGAGGAGCAGGACAGGGAGATGAACGGAGAGGAGTCGGTGTGGAGGTGAGCATCGAATGGTTATCGAATGATTATCGATTGATTATCGACTTGTTTGATTTCAGTTTGGCGGCGGGAGTAGCCTGCTGAACCTGGGCGAAGCAGAAGCTGGAAGGCAGGGAGTTCAGGGAGGAAGAGGAGGAGTGCAGGTGGGCTCTATCCATTGGTTATCGAATGATTATCGATTGATTATCGACTTGTCTGATTTCAGTACGGTGGCGTCTCGCTCGGTGGTCGCCTCGGTGGAATGCAGTTCAGTGGAGGAGCAGGACAGGGAGATGAACGGAGAGGAGTCGGTGTGGAGGTGAGCATCGAATGGTTATCGAATGATTATCGATTGATTATCGACTTGTTTGATTTCAGTTTGGCGGCGGGAGTAGCCTGCTGAACCTGGGCAAAGCAGAAGCTGGAGTGCAGGGAGTTCAGGGAGGAAGAGGAGGAGTGCAGGTGGGCTCTATCCATTGGTTATCGAATGATTATCGATTGATTATCGACTTGTCTGATTTCAGTACGGTGGCGTCTCGCTCGGTGGTCGCCTCGGTGGAATGCAGTTCAGTGGAGGAGCAGGACAGGGAGATGAACGGAGAGGAGTCGGTGTGGAGGTGAGCATCGAATGGTTATCGAATGATTATCGATTGATTATCGACTTGTTTGATTTCAGTTTGGCGGCGGGAGTAGCCTGCTGAACCTGGGCAAAGCAGAAGCTGGAGTGCAGGGAGTTCAGGGAGGAAGAGGAGGAGTGCAGGTGGGCTCTATCCATTGGTTATCGAATGATTATCGATTGATTATCGACTTGTCTGATTTCAGTACGGTGGCGTCTCGCTGGGTGGTGGTGAAGCAGCCAGAGCATTTGTAGACGCGGATGAGTACAACCCTCAGGGAGCCCTCACAACATCTATCTGGGAAGCTACAAACATGATCCTAGACTTCTACAAGTAGGCATATTCAATTTACAGTTGTCTCGCTTTTTGTTGTTATGTATCTTTTTTAATTATATATCTTTATAGGCATATTATTGCATTTTTTCATAATCTCATTCATGTATATAGTTGTTTTCATAATCTCATTCATGTATTTCATAATCTCATTCATGTATATATTGTTATTAATGGTTTATACCTAGTATGTTATTTAATAAAAATCGTTTCCGAAAACTCGGTTGAACAATTGTTGTTTATATTTTCATGTCATCTACAGATACAATACAAATAATATTGCAAACAACCATGTCGTGCCATCCTCTCACATATTTTCGCAGGTGAGAGATGGAAAGATTGAAGATATGTATATGTATGTACAGTAATTCGACGGTACACATAAGCCGTCATGGAGTGACTGGAACAGCAGAGTGTGAAACACCAAAGTGAAGACTCATTGGTCCTGACATCTTCCCTTTCACGCCAAAACAGGCGCTTACGTTTTCAGTAGGGTACTTAGGATTACGGTATCTACCGTAACCCTAACTACCATAATAGCTACCTATGATAAGCATGATGATCCTACAGAGTAATACCTGCCTCTCAAGGTAATTCATCGTTTTTGCATAACAGCAAGCAAGTCGTGATACACTCAGCGTTGCGTTTTCATATTAAAATAATGCTCCTGCACTTCTGCTGTCCTTGTACGAAATTATCCAATCGCCTTTTCTACTAAAATGTCCTATTGTCTCTGTCCGTCATTCCAGAGTCATAACTAGCTTCAAACTCAACCAATTCACATGAAACTTGGTAGAAAGTTGTATTCCTTTGCAAGGACGACGACAAAATTCAGGCACCTCTCAACTCCTCCTCTACGTCCATATTTGGTCAAAAAACCACCAAAAATGGTCACTTTTGCACTTTTTCTTGTGTGTCCGCGAACATAACTCCGTTCCTACCGAACCGATTTGCGTCAAACTTTGCAAAAAGTTTACAAAGTACTTCAGGATGCAGTCCACTTTGTGATTACTCTCCAATTACACTCATTGCCTTTATTTAGTAGAAAAACCTCAAAATTCGCCGATTTTGGTGGTGTCCGCTGCAAAAGCTTCTCACCTAAGAAACAGTTTCGCTTCTTGTTCTGTAAGTACTTTCAACAAATAGTTCTGTCACTAACCTGCAATTTTCATCATCATTGGTTACGGTGTAAGGAAAATATAGCCAAATTAGCAAGAGCCGCGCGCGCGCTCTCGCCTCACTTTTGCGATTTTTAGTATTTCCGCGGTCATAACTCGATTCATACAGAACCAGTTTGCATGAAACTCATAAGATAGTTGAGTTCACGTCTTCTGGTGCAGTCCATTCTGTGACAGTTCTCAATTTTGCTTTCATTACCTTTTTTATGGTCGAAAACCACCAAAAATAGACACTTTTGCACCTTTTCTTGTGTGTCCGCGGGCATATCTCCGTTTCTACTGAACCGATTTGCGTGAAACTTCTCAGAAAGATTACATATTACTTCAGGACGCAGTCCACTTCGTGATTACTCTCCAATTACACTCATTGCCTATATTTCGAAGAAAAACCACGAAAGTAATCGATTTTGTTGCTGTTCGCAGCGAACGTGTCTCTCTAAGAAACATCTTCGCTTCTTTTTCCGTAAATACGTTCAACAAATAGTTTCAACAAAAAGAGTGTACCTGCCAAATTCAGCGTTATTGGTTACGGTGTGAGGAACATATTGTCCAATCATCAAAAGATGCGCGCGCCCTCGCATTTCTTTACGATTTTGATTAGTTCCGCGTTCACGACTTGATTCATACTGAACCAATTTGTATGAAACTTTGCAGATAGTTGAGTTTACGTCCTCGGCTGTAGTCCACCTCCTCAATTTTGCTTTCAGTATCCGGTTAAAAAAACATCAAAATCTCGCTGTCCGGCAGCGGCAGCTCCATGTCCAAGCAAAAGTTTTACTTCAATCTCTAAAAATGCATTGACAAAGAACGGAGAGAGAGAGAGAGAGAGAGAGGGAGAGAGGAAAAGTTAGAGAGAAGCATATAGATATATATAGAGAAAGGCAGCGGAAAAAGAGGAAGAGGGAAAAAAGGAAGAGTTAGATAAAAAAGGGAAGGGAGAGATAGAGAGAGACAGAGAGAGAAAGAGAGAGAGAGAATGCGAGAATAAAAGAGGGCGAGAGGTTGCAGTAGCAAAGCTCGTAGCATTAAAACTAAAAGAAATACGAGGAGAAAGAGAGAGAAAGAAAGAGAAAAAAGAGAGAGAAAGAAAGAGAAAAAAAAGAGAGAGAGAGAGAGAGAGAGAGAGAGAGAGAGAGAGAGAGAGAGCAGAGAAAGAGAGAGAGGAAGCAGAGAGAGAGAGAGAGAGAGAGAGAGAGAGAGAGAGAGAGAGGGGGGGGGAAGAGAGAGAGAGAGAGAGTTTTTATGAGCAAAGGAAAGTATGGTTCAGAAAAAAAAGTATAATGATTATCATTGATCTATGTATTCATAGATATTGATAGCGGAGCGGGAGCGCGCGGCACCGTGCAGGTGCTCTTTCCGTATACGCGAGGACATTCAAATTCAAAAATATACATAGATCTACTGACTTGTACAACGGAGGTACGCGGCAGCTAACCAAAGCACTTGCAGACCAGGTATTATTATTGCATTGCCTCTAGACCACATTATCAGTGCAATCAATACATCAATCGACTAATCTTCTCTACTTTAATAACCAGTTTCACTCGAAATGTTATGAAATTGTAAAAAAAAACACACAGTATTATTGATCATAACAAAAACTTGAGTTTCTATTCTATTCTATGAGTTTCTATTCTATTCTTCTTATTTTCATGATCTAGCGCGGAGGCGCGCAACAGCGCGCCGAAGCGCTAGTTCATGAAAAGAAAAAAAAGTATAGCATCGTCGTTCACTTGTACGAAATGAAACATTCGGAAAATGAGCAAAGTTTTGAAAGAAATCTTCAAATTTGTGCGAAACGATTGCTTGTACCAAATGAAACATTGCAACAAGTGGGAGGACCTCGTCTTTGATAGTTTGCAAGCTCAATCAATGTAAATTTTATTTGGCCAGTGTTGGTGAAAATTGTTGATCAGCGCGGATGAAAGGCGAGTTTGTTATTGTAGTTGAATACATTGTGACTGTTCTTTTATTATAGAAGTTTTGAATTGGGAAGGAAAAAGTTGTGTTTTGAAAAGTTGTTATGTCAGAAGGAAGGTAGTCAATAATGATTGGTAATCTTGTATGAATAACCGTAAAATGTAGTAAGAGTGATCAGGACTGAGTCCCGATAAGATACATTGAATGTATTAGAGACAATGTCTCTAATGAGTGGAGTCAGAAGAATAAACTTCTGGGTGTATTCCAAAGGAACACAGTAAGTAAGTTGCCGCCGTTTGGCAGCATGGTGGGTGAGGCGAACCTCGATCGCTGCCCGCTAGGGGTAGCGTGGTGGGTGAGGCAACCCTCGATCGCTGCCCGCTAGGGGTAGCGTGGTGGGTGAGGCAAGCCTCGTGTTAGGTTAATATGATTTTTTGTTAGGTTAATATGATTTTTAATAATACTCCGAGTCGAAAATAAGTCGCCACTGTTGCTTTAAGACAGTTCCAGGTACAAAGCTCATACAATCAAATACAAGATACTGCAGATACATTTTATGCACAGTCCACTGTGTCAGCGTCACTTTCCGACGGTGCCATGGAGGCACGTCTGAAGATCGCGTGGGCTGTTCGGGAATCGTTTGTTGCAGATTGCCACTCTGTCCGCACCCTGCTTGTATCCATCTTCGGTCATACACGCACGATACTCGAAAGCGTTTTTGGCGCGGCGCAGACAGTAGATGTCCTGGTCCTACAAAGGAGAGGGTTCATCAGGAAACTATGAGGATGGATGTATGTTCGTACCGCGACTCTGCTTGGGAAGAAGTAGGCCGATGCAGATGCAACGAGAACGAGAAGGAAGAGAAGGCGCATGGTAGAGTGTGGGGAGGGGCAGTCGGTGTGAACCATTTGAAGGGTCGAGTGCAGGGCAGGAATCGGATCTCTTCGTTATTGCGACAGTATCCAGTGCAGTTAATGAAGAGCGAATATTCCTTCCCGGTTGCCTCGCAAGTGGTGTGATTGTGGCAGGCGCGTGATCGAAGCTGCAAACGAGTGATCACAAATCATGGTAGGAGAAGGAGAGATGCCTTGGCAGAATCGTTGACAACAGGGCGGCCAGCAGAGTCGCGGAGAATAGAGACTGGTGATGAAGAACTGAGACGGCTGTTGACATAGTTGTAGAAGCGATTCTTGTCACCACTCCTGGCGTTGGCAAGTTCCACCAATTTCTTATACTTTGCGAGCAACTTTTTGGTTTTCTATCGCACTCCTCGTACTTGGTTTTACGGGTCAGAGTGGGGAGAGCAAGCCATTCTTGAAAAAGACGCTCGCGGTGTTCAGTGATGTTGATGAGGTACATAGGGAGGAACACGGATTCCATTCAAGGGAGCATCGTTTTATCGGCACGTACAGGTCAATCGCTTGTTGGAGTAGCTCGGTAAACATGGTGTACATAGTGCCGACAGTGGGCGAGGTGAGAAAGAAAGACGACCACGGGATGGCAGCAATGTGGAAGTTGATGCGAGCATACTCGGCAGCCTCGTAATCACGCCTCCATGTGGTCGGCAACGTGATGCGAGAGATAGATGTGCGTAGTGCGATTCCAAAATGCTCTGATTTACCAAGAGGAGCAAATACGGACCACGAGTCTACACAGCGAGAGCTGTAGACGAGGTCGAGGGTGCGGCCGTGGCGATGGGTCGGCTGGTCGATGTGCTGGATGAGGTCGAACTGAGAGAGCAGATCGACCCACGACTGACTGGACGGCAAGGTGGAGGGAAGTGTAGGCCAGCCCAGGTCGGGCAGATTGATGTCGCCGAGGAGAAAAACGCTCGACTCGGCGGAGGTCAGCTGGTCAGACACGATAAATATGATGAGATCCGAACCATTGACAAGATTGCACGACGGAGTACGGTAGACGACTATGACCCGGATTGATGATCCACCTAGGAAAACTTCAACGGCGAGCAGTTCAAAGGCAGCAACGACGGAGCAGGAGAGGACAGCCGTCGGAACGAGAGGGGATTTGGCAAGGAGTGCCACGCCTTAGAGCGAGTTTGTAAAGGTGCGGTCAAAAGTGTTTCGAAGGGATAGCAAGGCATTCCGAAGTGTTCGGGAGTGAGGGTATTCGAGAGTGTTCGGACAAACTGGCAACACTCATAGATAGTAGTTAGTGATTGCGTGAACTTCAATAAACGTGACATTCGTGAACAAATTACATCTCTCACTCGTACCGTTGTATTCTAACATGATTAGTGTTTACATCATGATGTTTTATGTGCAGCTTCGATCGATCGCCTGCAGCAATAACACCACTCGCGACGAAACAACGACGCAATAATTGCTTCTCATTATCAGCACTTAAAGCAATAACGTCATATGATTGACATCGCAATAACGTCATCTGATTCCTCTCCCGTATAAATGGTCCTTGTCTATTCTCCTCCCCACACTCTACCATGCGCCTTCTTCTCCTTCTCGCTCTCGTTGCTTCTGCATCGGCCTACTTCTTCCCAAGCAGAGTCGAGGTACGACTATGGTTCTATGCTCGCAATAGGTGGTAGATCCGAGAACGACGAAGAGTCAGCTCGCGGCAATAGCGCGCAAAACAAGAGAGCCAGACGGTTATGACACCGTATTTCGAACTGCGCGCGAGGTAGATCGAAAACTATGGCTCTGGCGCAGACTATATCTACCCGCATACTTCTCGAGTACCTTCTCTTTTGCAGGACAAACACAGTGGGTGTTTGAGTCGCGCCGAAGGAGACATGTCCCTATATCGTGCCTGTATGAATAGAAGGGAGTTCAAGCAGAGTGACGACAAAAAGGAATTCTGCGACAGGATGTTCGGCAACCGCCCGCTCGAGCACAACATGTGCCTTAATGGATTTTTTGGCGGCTTCGGAAAGTAACACTAACACAGTCGGCTTTCGTTAATAAACGTGTCCATCTGCACTGTCTTGCGTTTTGTATGAAATTTGAATGTTCGAGGACTGACGGTAATGAAGGACGAAATAGAGAATACTTGTAGGGTCTTGTTCTGGTAAGCCTATTTTTGTAACTAGGGTATTCACGCCGAGGGTGTGCGTTTCGCGACCATTGTGCTCCTAGGGGTCTCCGGTAGACGGTAACACTTAGTGATGAAAACTCTTTTCACTATTCTGCTCTCTATTGGCAGTTGCCCACCCACAATACGTTTATTCACGTACATGTATGCCATTCTCTTTTTTCATCATACGGCAATATGGCTGGCATTCCAGACAGTCAGGAATTTTATGCAAATTTACCCCGATTGTGTGTTTTTGTTCTCAAACACGGTAAAAATGACGGAAATCGAAAAATCGAGCACCTGAGATCTCTGAGCATTCTATCTGGGCATCTTTTCCAGAAAACTGGACGCTTTGCGATAAGTTTTAAGAGAGAAATTAAGTTTCGGAGCTTTCCCAATGGAATTAGAGTCAAACCCAAGGTTTTTGGATTCCAATACGAAAACGGAGGCCAAATCAAAAACTCGAACACTAGAGAAGGATGAACACTTCGAACTGAGTGACGTTGTAAAATGCGAAGATGGGGGCGTCGGTCGGGAGTGAAACCAGGCCATTAGTAGCTCTGCACACGTTCGAGTAGAATGGGCGATGCCCGGTCAATTGGATTGAAGACGCCGAGTATGCTCGCATCAACTTCCACATTGCTGCCATCCCGTGATCGTCTTTCTTCCTCAGGCACCAAATGGCACCAGTTTCTGCATTTTGATACATTTTGCGCTCATCAGTTTTCACCAACCTGCATACATTTGTTACGAACGTAGCACAGGCTTCCAACGAAGTGTTTATCGACAAAGATAACAATCAAGGGTAGCCTTATATAGCCCGCAATACGCAACATTCTTGCACTTCTTATATTGAACTGGCTATGTCTAGTTCTCTAGATTTCGATCCGCGTTAGGCGCGACACTCCCCCCTTGAACGCGAAGACGTTCAACATCTCCCGTGCGCGCAGCTCCCCCCGATCCTGCTCCCGGCTTGTCCAGTTGAAGACGCCTCTCTCCTCGCGATTCCTTTTCCGAGTGGGGCTTCCTGTCTTCTTTCACTGCTCTTTCCCTGGCAGTATATATCCATTGAGTTCCGGAGTGGTCAGTGGCTGCTCCGAAAGTGAAAGGATACAATCTTTCGCGTACAATTCTTTAAGAATTCAAGAACAGTCACTTGTCGGATATAATTCTACTTCGATTTCATGAAGAATTTTTCTATCTGTTCACGTAAGAAAGAATTCTTCAAGAACTCTTCAAGAATTCTTCTAAAACGTAACACTGTATGTGAATTCTTAAAGAATTTTTTAAGAGTTCTTAAAAAAACGTAACACTGTATGTGAATTCTTCAAGAATAATTCAGGAATTATCAAAGAAACGCTGAGTTTCGATACAGTGCGCGTGAAACTGACTGATTGAAACTGGCGTTCATCAACTCGCTCGCATTGATTAGTGTTTTCATTGTCTTCTTTGTTTCTCTTTCACTGTTTCTTGTTCACATGATTCTTTTAACTTTTTTATGAACAATTTTTTATTGATGAAAGTGTACTTGTTTTTTTTTCAGAATTTGTTCCAATTATAACATTTATGTGAAATTATCTATAACAACTTCAGACTGAGATGGCGCCGCGGCGTCGAGCTCTGTTCAAAAAAGGACCAGAACGAATTTCAGCTGTCAAAAGAGGTTAGATATGTTGCCTTGTTTTCACACATAATATGAAATCACGGTTTTTTAGCCTTCACTCGTCCCGTTGTCAAAGATGATACCGGAGTTCGTTATGGAGAGGAGGAGGAGCAGTGGGGACTGTCCGCACCGAATTCTCCGTGTCCGTCTAGCCCTTCCGGACCTCCTGTATCCAGTGGACCTCCTGGACCCATCGGACCTCCGGGACCCGTCGGATCTGCTGCACCCGCCGGACCTCCTAGACCTGTCGGACCTTCTGGACCCGGTGGACCTCCTGGACCCGGTGGACCGCCTGGACCCGGTGGACCGCCTGGAGGCGGTGGACCGCCTGGAGGCGGTGGACCTCCTGAACCTGTCGGACCTCCTGGACCTGTCGGACCTCCAGGACCCGGTGGACCTCCTGGACCCGGTGGACCGCCTGGAGGCGGTGGACCTCCTGGACCTGTCGGACCTCCTGGACCTGTCGGACCTCCAGGACCCGGTGGACCTCCTGGACCCGGTGGACCGCCTGGAGGCGGTGGACCTCCTGGACCTGTCGGACCTCCTGGAGGCGGTCCGAGATCTACTGCCTGGCTATCTCCCATATCTTCTGAACTTCTTACAGTCACACTCGAAGACGTATATGAAGGGAAAAGTGAGGAACAAGTGCGGAAAGAAGTCGACCGAAGCAAACGAAGATCAGCGTCTAGACGAGTGCGATTCGACGAGAAACAAGAAATAGCACTAGTGAAAGCTATCAAGAGCGTGATTCCAATGACAGAAACTGAGCACTGCGGTGTTTGTGGGATGAGACTACGGAACAGTGTCACGCGTTGCATCTCGCAGACATGTCGCACACGTCGCCTACGTCACATGAGGTACTGATTGACTTTGCAATTTTATTAAAATAACTTTGTTTTAGGCGATCTCGCTACATCAATGCCCGATTTGTCGGCCGTATCCAGAAACGATCCCTCAGTTTGCGAAACTATACGGTTTTCGTGCTGACTGACTACAACCATCTCGCTTACGTCATCGAGAGAAATCTCCAGGTAAAAAGTATGGTAATTGATGTAAATTTACTTTTTATTTCAGGAAGTTGTCCGTATTCACACATACTTACATCAAAATCCAAACAACGTGTCCAGAAACGACTGCAGGCATTATCCCAAGTTCCGAGAGCGACTGGAAACAGCCAACGACTTCCAAAACCACATTCTTACAGCTCAGTTTGTGTTGAGTACGGATGGCGTGCCCTTGAAAGGGAACAGCAGGTCAGTATATTTGTCCAGTGTACTGTATTATTGTTTTCCCTTTTCTGACCTGAATTTCGGATGCATGTAGATTAGATGTAGATTGAAGAAACTCTGTCTCCGTCTCTCTCTCTCTCTCTCTTCCGCGCTCCACTCTCTCTCTCTCTCTTTCTCTCTCTCTCTCTCTCTCTCTCTCTCTCTCTCTCTCTCTCTCTCTCTCTCTCTCTCTCTTTTCCGCGCTCCAATCTCTCTCTCTCTCTCTCTCTCTCTCTCTCTCTCTCTCTCTCTCTAATCTTACGCTCACTCGAGCGCGCGCTCTCTCTCTTTCTCTTTCGCTTACTCGCGCGTTCTCACTCTCTCTCTCTCTCTTCCGCGCTCCTCTCTCCCTCTCCCGCTCTCTCTCTCACATCTTTCGCTCACTCGCTCTCTCTCTCTCTCTCTCTCTCTCTCTCTCTCTCTTCCGCGCTCCAATCTCTCTCTCTCTCTCTCTCTCTCTCTCTTATCTCACGCTCACTCGAGCGCGCGCTCTCTCTCTTTCTCTTTCGCTTACTCGCGCGTTCTCACACTCTCTCTCTTCCGCGCTCCTATCTCCCTTTCCCGCTCTCTCTCTCTCTCTCTCTCACATCTTTCGCTCACTCGCTCTCTCTCTCTCTCTCTCTCGCTCTCTCTCTCTCTCTCTTCCGCGCTCCAATCTCTCTCTCTCTCTCTCTCTCTCTCTCTCTCTCTCTAATCTTACGCTCACTCGAGCGCGCGCTCTCTCTCTTTCTCTTTCGCTTACTCGCGCGTTCTCACTCTCTCTCTCTCTCTTCCGCGCTCCTCTCTCCCTCTCCCGCTCTCTCTCTCACATCTTTCGCTCACTCGCTCTCTCTCTCTCTCTCTCTCTCTCTCTCTCTCTCTCTCTCTTCCGCGCTCCAATCTCTCTCTCTCTCTCTCTCTCTCTCTCTCTCTCTTATCTCACGCTCACTCGAGCGCGCGCTCTCTCTCTTTCTCTTTCGCTTACTCGCGCGTTCTCACTCTCTCTCTCTCTTCCGCGCTCCTCTCTCCCTCTTCCGCTCTCTCTCTCTCTCTCTCTCTCTCTCTCTCTCTCTCTCTCTCACACACACACACATCTTTCGCTCACTCGCTCTCTCTCTCTCTCTCTCTCTCTCTCTCTCTCTCTCTCTCTCTCTCTCTCTTCCGCGCTCCAATCTCTCTCTCTCTCTCTTCCGCGCTCCTCTCTCCCTCTCCCGCTCTCTCTCTCTCACATCTTTCGCTCACTCGCTCTCTCTCTCTCTCTCTCTCTCTCTCTCTCTTTCTCTCTTCCGCGCTCCAATCTCTCTCTCTCTCTCTCTCTTATCTTACGCTCACTCGAGCGCGCGCTCTCTCTCTTTCTCTTTCGCTTACTCGCGCGTTCTCACACTCTCTCTCTCTTCCGCGCTCCTCTCTCCCTCTCCCGCTCTCTCTCTCTCACATCTTTCGCTCACTCGCTCTCTCTCTCTCTCTCTCTCTCTCTCTCTCTCTTCCGCGCTCCAATCTCTCTCTCTCTCTCTCTCTCTCTCTCTCTCTCTCTCTCTAATCTTTTGCTCACTCGCTCTCTCTCTCTATATATTTTTTGACTTGATCCTTGTGGTTTAGGTCTGGAATGTGGCCCGTATATGTGGCGTGTGCTGATCTGCCGCCCTCTTATCGTGGAAAGTCGACCAACATCTGCGTTCTTGGTGGCGTTCACTGTGCGGGTACACCGAAGCAACACTCTTGGGGAAACATCCTCACTCCCTTCATCGCGTGGATGCAAAGCACGGTTCAGAACCCTATCCGTATCGAGGCACAAGGACAGGTGAGTTAGCAACATTTGAGTAGTGTTTATTTCATTTTTCAGGTTTGGTTTGTACGATGCAGAGTTTCGTATGAAGTGTTGGATGGGCAGGTGTGTTTTCTGTTCCACGTACGGTTGCCTAGCTAGACATTGTGCGCACGGATTGCTCGTGGACTTTGGACAGAGATTTATTTTTAATATGCAAATGAGAACTATTGTAATTTCTTAGGCGGGAAACTCAATGTGGATGCTGCCATCCCCTACTGGCTATTCTTCTTGTCCACGTTGTGTGCAGCGAGGAACTCACACACAAGGTGAATTAGTGACATTCAATTAGCAGTCAATTAACATTCTAATTGACATACAAATATACAAGTAGACTAATAGTACAAATTTTAGGTGCTGTCAGATGGCCTCCCCAAGCTGATGGGTATCGATCTTACGGCGGCGCGTTAAACTGCGTATTAGATGACTCACGCAACAGGGTTCGAGGTTTCCGAGGTTTGAATTACCAAATGTGTAATCTTTTAATATGTTAGTTTCAGGGTCTAATGTGTGGGTCCGCCATTTCCCACCAACTCAGTCGATCTGCGACCATCTCCACACAATATCTGAAGGGGTGGCAATGGACGCAATGCGCAGTATGTACTCATTTATCATTATCATAATGATCGTTGTTTATCTTAGATTGCTTCACGTCGAGCAGTCGTGTTCGATCCGCACGAGTGTCTCCAGCGGACATCGACGATCTTGTTTCTGCTATGCAGAACTGCGAGCTACCAACCTACGTGAAGGCACCGCCGACGGATGATCTGCGTCGACTGTCTCTGCTATCTGGAGGAGAGAAGCTCATGGTTGGTAAATCTGAATTGTTCGCTGAAGCCGTACGAATTTAATAGACGGCATCCACGTTCATCCCTCTCGCGGTCTCACTTGATATGATTGCTGATCCTTGGACTGCGGCTATTCTTTTATCCCACACGCTGGCATGGAGATGGATGGATTGCTCGTGGACTTTGGACAGAGGTATTAATAACTTTTTTTTCTATTTTGTCTTGCACAATAGTGGACATTTTTTCAGATGACTGCGCGTGGCTAGCAACTCTTCTGTCAGAGACATATGTGTTTCAAAGTCTGAAGCTCGGCGTAGGCACTACTACTTGGAAACAACATGTAGGTTCAAGTGATTGTTTATTCAATACATGTATTGTCTAGCAACTCGGGAAACACGGTGCTGATGACGTACGCTCTGTTTGCAACTTATCAGAGTTAAGTACGGCTATGTTCGAACGGTTTAATGGCTGGATGAAGCGAACTCTCCGCAGAGGTAACACTAGAGGAGGAGGACGCCAGGCATTCTGGAGGTATGACTTTTTTTTCTTTCTTTGCTAGCTCAAAGTTGTAGGGTAGCGGTTCTTTCCTACTGTCTTCCGGAAGTGGAATTTCGCGCCAGAAATGGCGATGCAGACTGCGGCTCTCTTCTCGCTCTCTTCGAACCCCCATCTACTTCCGTGATGACCAAATCAAGACGAATTGCAGAGTCAGTAGAAGTGAGTCGGATGTTTCAAATTGAATGTTCATTTGCATTTTGAGGTTGTCGATTCCGACCTTCTCCACACAGGACATCTGTACAACGCGATGATCAATCAACTACTCCCAAATCCAGCGTTGCTTGTGTGGTCAGTATGGTGGTCAGGTCGCTTGTTTGTACGAGAGGTTTCCAGGAGAAGAGCGGCTGTGGACGGTCAGATCTATACTTCTTTTGAGGACTGGAACAGGGAAAGATGTGCTTCACAATCGCACCTCATTGTCATCAAATGGGGAGGAACCTATATCGTCGGATCAGTTCTCGCATTCGGATTTGACGCAAACGGAGATGTCTCTGTGCTCGCAGATTTCCGTACACTGGTCTCTCCTTTTGACACTCTCGCTCAGAAAGTTGCACAGTCGAACGACCGGAGGCTGCAGAACTGGTTTGCAAGTTTGGAGCGAAGAAACTCGTTTTTCCACGAGGTAGCGCCTTGCACCGTCACACAACGCAGTATTCTTCCTGTCACTGCGATTCTCGGACCTGCGATCATCGTCGTAATACGCGGACGAGAGCTAGTGTTCAACATGAGTTCCGCACCCTACTCGCGTTAAGGTATATTTGACATTCAAGGATTTATAAAAAAAAATAATCGCAAAATAAATACGGTTGCAAAATCAGCTGGTCGTATTTCATAGTGTAAATTTCAATTCGGGTTTTTATTGATTGATAATTGCATTTATCACAACGACTTTCGAATTTGTAATGAGATTTTCTATTAAATACTGTCTTAGTTCGCGTAAGGCGTTTTGTTGTTGGTCGTTTCATAGCTCATTTTGTGTAGTGGATATCTCATTTGAAATACGTTGGCCATTTCAGTCCATGGAACGCCGTTTTGGTGGCGATTCCTGGCCTTCGCGAGAGCAAAGCCTTCCCTTTCTTCCTCCCTCGCAAACGTCTCATGAAGTGAGTTGATATCATGGTGAATCAAGTTAAAGTTATCGGGTGATGTCAAAAATAAGTGTGAATTTGATTACAGGTGACGTTCTCTCGCGCCTCTTCGTCAGCCACGGATACATACTCTTACCATCAAGTGAGTGAATATCGTATACTCATACGAACTTATGTTCGGTGTCGTTTTTACAGATGCAGCCGATGAGCGCATCCAGTCCATTGACACCGATGGTGCAACCGATTCCGTCTGAGGTATAGCGGTGTATCATCAGTTATGTGTGATGTACTCTTTTTTTAGGAGTCTATCAATACCCGCACACAGCATCTTCTCCGAGAACTCGCGTATTTGCGGCAAGTACATCAGGTGTGTCAATGTATCTTTTATCGTTACTAGTATTACGAATTATCAGTCTCATCACGGATTTGACGGTTCGGCGGGAATGAGTTCGAATATGCCGTGTGGGGCTTCGACGATCGAGCAGGTACATTTAATCTCCTGACTAATGTGTCATGATTTTGTTATACTAGGACCATCGTCAAGACGCTGTTCGTGCCGAAAACACGCCAGTAGAGTGAGTGATCTATTCCTGTCTGTGTTTTAACACGATGTTCGTTCAGTATCACCGATGATGGCGTTACTGAGCAACCTGCTGACGTCGCCGGAGACTTCGCTGATGCAGCGGATGCAAGTGGAAACGAGGGAGGGAACAACGATCCGCTGCAGTCGACCATCCGTTAGTTGTAGTAAATGATATAGTATGTTATTTATATTGTATAGGTCGCAACAGCACTCTGAAGGAAGTGGCTGAGTTCATCGCCGCCGGTCTCGTCAACGGCACGTTCCACAACAGCAAGGACGTGGAGGTTAGTTCATTTTGCTTTGTTTTTATTTAATTTGTGTTCATAGAAGTATGCAATTTTTTGCAGAACTGGTTGTACAAAAAACGATACGTCTCCTGTCTAGACGAATACGACATCGGCGTGTGGGCCTGCAAGTATGCCGAAGCAGGAGATGGATGGCAAGCAGATCTGTACGGCACCATCTTCAAACTCAAGGCGGAGGTGCAGTGGCATGTGCAACTACTAATTAAATTCTTTTCAAATTTTAATTAAATTCTGCACAGCAAGTGATCGAGAAGAAGAAGGCCCAAGTGAAACAAGCCCGGGACACTGCGACGACGACCGCCCATGCCATAGCTGACCAGGAAGGACGATACGGCGAAAAACGATTTGGCGACTCGACTCTATCCGAGGAAAACAGAGGAGTTTCGACGGCGGAGTGCGACCTTTTCGTAGGTAAGTACATTTATGTTTTGTTCATACAACGTTCTTTTCATTTTGCCAGAAACAAGCGGGGGCTTATTTTGAAACATAAACTGCGCGATTTTGAGTTCATCAGTTCAACTGCGACAACAGTATGTAGCTTTAAAAAACAGTCCAGCAGATTCTAATTGTTAAACGTGCAAGCGGTGCGGATATCGCACGAAATTTCATGTTTGTTTGAAAATAAGCACCCCCCCCCTTCTGGCCGAATGGAATAAGGTGACCGAAAAGTGGAATTTGGCTGTTGTTCAGGTTCTCAGCTGGACAACTTCTACGAGATGCAGTACCGCAAGAATGGCAGGGGTGGCTGCGATGGAGAACGCGTCCGTGACTTTTTCCGAATGTGGATAGTCTCCGTATGTTCAGTTGATATTGTAATGTTATATATTTTGAATTGCAGCACAAGAAACCGTCTACTTGTCAAGCTCTTCTAACTCTCTCGTTCAAATCAAATGTGTCGCTGCATCAACCGAAGGGCAATCGTGGCTACCTTACTGCAATCAACATCGACACAGCAAAGACTATAAGAGGTGGGACATTAAAGACCATATTTTTTTAATAATTCATTTGTCCAGACTTCTGCTGCACCCAGGTGTTCGGTCCGGCGTTCTCCGCCCAGCAATCTGAGTGGTGTGTCAAAATCTTTGACGCTGTCATGTGAGTTTCATTGGCTGAATGCCTTGTACAAGACTAGGAACCACAACGTGAGTTGCAGAGAGCCCGGCAAAATCATGTAACATTTTCTCACTGGACACATGATGTGCTCTAATTAGCATATAACGATTCGCCCTTTCGCGCTGATTCCAACGATATTTTATTTATGGGATCATCTACCCTGTAAAGTACTGAAACTCGATAAAGAGTGATATGATGACGTCATATTGCTTTGATCTAGCCGCCATTGCCCAAAATGAGTAATGAAAAATGAGGTCGTAAGAGACGTTTTTCTTCAAGTACTTCAAGTTCGAACAAAGCGTATCGCTACTAATATAAACGAATATATTCATAATTTAACTATCGATGACGTCATAAGTGATTTGATCTAGCCGCCCTCTGTCGCACTTTCCCTGTGTGAGCGCGCGCTCGGGTGCGCGCGCCGCGCGGAATTTGAGCGCAATGTGAACGATGAACCCTCTGAACATTATATATTTTTGAAATCAGCTTGCAATGAACTACATTATTGAACTAATTCCTATATCATATCCAAGTATCTGAAAATGGCATTGTGGTCCCTAGTACAAGACATCTTTATATGTAATATGTTTGCAGCCTCGTGTTCGCGAAAGATAAGAATGAGATGGGCATCCCCCTGCGACGAATCGCCTGCGAGAAGTACAAGCGCCTTCTGAAGGACGCGAACCTCCCAGACAACAAGCGCGCCAGGATCCAGCGTTGCGAAGAAGAGGGCGATAAGTGAGAGAGAGAGGAAGAGAGACGTAGATAGAGAGGTAAAGGAGAGAGAGACTGTACGACTATGTGTATGAACCGTGATCTGACTGTTCTGAATGTCTTCTATGATCTGCAATATTTTTCCGATAGGCAGAGAAATCGATTGTGAATGAATGCCATATGAATACTGTGCTATAATTTAATACCGGTTGTTAGAAAGAGTTCAGTTGACGTTTGTTTGCTTGTTTGTATTGAGTTGTTTTCCGAGTTTTTTCTTCTGTGAATCGAGGCAAATAAACTTTTTTGCACTTCATTGAATAATGTTGATTTAACAGACAAACAATTAATGAATATGGCCAGGAATCGGATGGGGTCAAATAGGAAGGGAACTTCTCAAAGCGAATCCCTGGATTCGCTTTGAGAAGTTCTTTGAAAATTCTCATAAAATTCTATAAGAATTCCTGCATTCAAAACGAAATTCTTTAATAATTCGGCAAAAATTCGCGAAGAATTCAGAAATTTCGGGCATAGAATTCTTCAATTTCGCGTACTAGAATTCTTAAAGAATTGTACGCGAAAGATTAAAGAATCGCGGTTTCGGAGTGGCGCTCCGTGATGTAGACGTACTTCTTCTTGTCCTGCGGCCTCAGCTCCAGTCTCTGTGTCCTTGATTGCTCCAATGAATCCGTTGGCGCCTCCGGTGATGGTCTCCAGAAGGCGACGTCTACGATCTTCTAGTAGACGGGTCGGTGCTCCGCGGTTGCCTGGCTCCTGCCACGCGGATCTTCAGCAGCCTCCATTCGGCCGATGCACCATGTTACGAACGTAGCACAGGCTTCCAACGAAGTG
>CAWZYM010000213.1:0-20000 GCA_963966185.1 Rhabditoides inermis | reverse complement strand
TATCCATGCAGTTCCCTGGTATCTGAGTGAAAGAGAGAGAGAGAGAGAGAAAAAAAAAGAGAGAGATAGAGAGAGAAGAGAGAGAGAGATAGAGAGATATCTTCTCGTTCGCAGGACAGGCACAGTGAGTGTCTGCGACGCGCCGGCGGAGACAGGTTCATGTACCGCGCCTGTATGAATGCGAGGGATTTCAAACAGTTCAAGGAGTGGGATCGCGTCGACTGGTGCACGTATCGATTCCCGGACAGTCTCGACAAACGGCAGATGTGCATCCAGGGATGATAGATTGCTACTGAGTAGTATTAGTATATGGATAAATGTTTTTGTCTCTCTCTCCCGTTTGTAAAGACACAGTGGTGACTTATTTCTGCCACAACCTGCTACAACTTCTCATTTTCCCGTTCCACCGAGCTGTTGCCCCTTCCCGCGCTCCCTCGAATGACCATCCGACGACAATGAAAGTCACCGCCGCCGCCGCTTGGATATGAGATATGAGGTTTCGTGGAGTATCGACTTGTTCTCGAACTGAAGCCGTTCACCTTAACTGTAAGACGATAAGGCAACGGCAAATAAGCCTGTGGAAATGCAACTAGTCGGCGGAGCGCGAATTTTCAATTGGAGGAAAGGAAGGTACAAAGCGAAGACGAATTGAAGGGCAACGGCGACACCCGCGAGCGGAAGAGAAGCACGCGCTGCTGTTATCGGTCCATATCCGGAGCCGTTCACTGTGAGACGATAAGGAGGAGCCAAATAAGCCTATTGGAAGTGCACACAATCGGTAACTCAAGGATTTCTTAGATTTTGTTACATGATATACTCTGCGCCAGAGTGTTAGTTTTCGATCTACCTCGCTTGCAGTTCGAAATACGGTGCCATAATCGTCTGCCTTTCTTGTTTTGCGCGTTGTTGTCGAGAGCTGACTCTCCGACTTCCTCTGATCTACTTCACCGCGCACAACTTATTGCGAGCATATAACTATACTTAGTGACAAATAGATCGACCGGGAGCAAGTGTGCAAATGGACGCGAGAAGTTCGAGAACGTTCGACGGTAGACGCAAGGTGATCCATAAGGCTCACGCGTTCGAGAAATGATCAAGGCTGTATACTCTATATCGGATAAGAATACGGATATCTGAGGACGTGACTGGATTCCTCTCTCCGCATAATATGCTGTAATGCCAACAGTGTCTGATCTGAAGAAAGTGAAACCCTGAAAATCGAATACGAACAGTTCCAAACCGTAGCTGTACTATTTTGTTGTTCGATTTGTGTGTATGTCATAACAACTTATGAATAAACTACATATTCTAACTCCTCATCTACACAAAGTCGAAAAAAGTCGGCACAGTAGTTTTAAATGTATCGTCTTAACTCATCTCAAAATGGTTAGTTCAGTTTTGATGTTAAAAATTCATAGTATTGAAGTGTTAAGAGCAGTATTCAAGTCGTGTGGGATGAAATTGATTTTCAAAAATGTTCTGCATCTCACGCAGTTCTAAAAGTAACGCGGAATCGTCGTTCTTTCACTATACTGATGTGTTAGAATAACATGATTTTTATCAATTTTTCGAATCGAAAATAAGTCGCTATAAACAAAACTGCCTTATGCGTTGTACAATACAAAACATTTCCACGTTTATACATATGTGTAAGAAAAAAAAGAAATTTTCATTCAAACTCGTGCATAAAAACATGCATAATTGTTACATACCGCAAACAAACAAAATAACACTCTTATTTTGTATAAAAAAGGAAAAAAACGCGGTTACGCTGGCCCGCTCGTTCGTTGTGCAAAAATGACATCACGCCACTATTCCACATTTCTCACTAAGCACGAAAAACTTTCTTACAGTTCTCACTCTTTCAATTTGCTTTCGGTCAATTTTATCAGTAAACATATATCGTTTAACCTATGTTTTTTTTATAAAAAGTGTTTGGAGTCGTAGTTTACACATGAAATTAAAGAAAGTGTACACTCTGAATCCCGAACATGAGTTAAAGAAGATCTCCGGGGAAAGTGACCCACACCATTATTTTGATGCCCTCTCTCACTTTTACCTTACAACAGCGGGGCGGGACCAATTTATTTTTTTCCGGGTCACATATTTGCCGATTGGCGCGCGAGCGGGTGGAAGCGAGTGAGAGGAGAGAGAAAACAAGACAGCGGGGTCAACGCACTACATGTGTTGGTTTGAGAGTGTTTTGTGATCACACGTTTCATGTTTATGTGAACGTTTTCAGAAAGTTTAGTTAATCCCAGTTCACTATTTCAATTCTTAAAGCACTTTCAAACCAATTCAAACAATCCACTTTCTCCCCCCCCCCTCTCTCTCTCTCTCTCTCTTTCTCTTTCTCTCACTCTCACTCCCCCTCTCACTTTCCCTTTTATCGACAGTACGAAGTTAGTCGCTTTTTATCAACAACATTCTTTTTCGACAAAAAAAAAACGGAGCATAAGAAATAAGAAACATATGTTTGGAGTAGCATGGTCGGTTTGTATGTAGCTTGGTGTCTTGAGGCCGCGCGGCGAGGAGAGGAGAGGAGGCTGGCAGCAGAAGACAATTGATACTCCTGCAAATCAGCGATAAAAGCAAGTGAATTCACGGAACATGAATTCACCAATGCACAATTATAAACACGCGTGAAGTGTTCGCTTATTTCAACACCTGGAGAACAGATGGAAGCAGTTCACAGGAACCAAAACTGAGATCAAATTGAAGAAAACAACATGAAAAAATATAGTTTGAGAGTAATCCACGGGTCAAGCATGTTCAATCATGTATGTATGTAGTACGGACGATTAATGCACAACAGGAGACAACAGGAAATGCAAATAATAAGTAGCACAAATCAGTAAAAACAACGAAAACAGCTGATCAGCTGATCGATGATCGGAGCAGCGACCGCGACTAGTCTTAAGCTCCTCTTCTCTCTCCGCCCATCAGAAATGGTCCCGTCGCGACATTTCAAGGCAGATGTTTGTCAATTGGAATCGGATCAGGAAGTTGCGACCGATTATGCTAATTTCTCAAAATTTGAAAATTATTTGGAAGGTACAAATGATTTGGACGGGATCCGTACTAAATATTCGGGCCCAATGTTCTTTTCCCCGGAGATCTTCTTTAACACCGGGATGTGAAAGTATGTTGAAAACGACTCTGTTTTGTCAATACAGCTACTTGCTGAAAATGTATGCAAGTTGGTGAAAACTGATGAGCGCAAAATGTATCAAAATGCAGAAACTGGTGCCATTTGGTGCCAATTTTCAATGTTCAAGACACATAGTTGCATTGGCAAAAGTACATCATTTTCAACATATGTTCACATCCCGGTCACCGGGACCCGGTGCTAACTCAACTTCGAAATTCAGAGTGTACACTTCTTTAAGAGTGACAATTCCTTAAAAAAAAGTTTTCTGTGAGGTACCTATTTCTGATTTCACGAGCGCAAAATGAAGCAATGAGGAAATGAAAACGAAAGTGAACTGCAGATAAACACGTTTATTCACGATGTCCACTGTTACTTTCCGATTCCGAGGATGCACCGCTGACGATCGCGCGGGTTGTTCGGGAACCGTTTGTTGCAGATCGCCACTCTGTCCGCACCCTGCTTGTATCCATCTTCGGTCATACACGCACGATACTCGAAAGCGTTTTTGGCGCGGCGCAGACAGTAGATGTCCTGGTCCTACAAAGAAGAGGGTTCATCAGGAAACTATGCGGATGGATATATGTTCGTACCTCGACTCTGCTTGGGAAGAAGTAGGCCGATGCAGATGCAACGAGAGCGAGAAGGAGGAGAAGGCGCATGGTAGAGTGTGGGGAGGGGAAGTCGGTGCGGACCATTTGAAGGGAAGAATATAAGGCAGGAATCAGATCTCTTCGTTATTGCGACAGTACCCAGTACTGTTAATGAGGATCGAATATTCCTTCCCGGTTGCCTCGGAAGTGGTGTGACTGTGGCAGGCGCGTGATCGCATCTTCTGAGCATAAATTATGCTAGGATAAGTGTTCCATTTGTCACGTAAGTATTGCGCAACATCCCGTTTTTGTAGATAGTTTTCTTTAAAAAAAATCAATCTGGTATCTTTCAGACCATATCAAATGAAAAGTTGTATCCATGAACTCTGTATATACTCGTATATAATTTTATTGCTCTCTGTCGATGAAATGTCCTGACGTAGTTGGCTTTTCCTCTACTGTCTTCAGAAGTTCTTGCATCCGTTTCTGAGATTGACAGACCTTTTCTATACACGTTTGGGTGTCAGAAGGTTCTGTCGCAGTCATCACTCTGCCAAAATACCCTTTGTTCCTTACCGGTAGTAGGATGTTTGTGCTGTTTGATGATTGATACCATATGGATAAACTATTATTTACATACATTACGGAATGATGACCACCGTACATCACCGGACGTACATCATATTCCGTAGTTATATGAATAATAATAATAATAATAATAATAATAATAATAATAATAATAATAATAATAATAATAATAATAATAATAATAATAATAATAATAATAATAATAATAATAATAATAATAATAATAATAATAATAATAATAATAATAATAATAATAACTCGGCCGAATCTCCGTAGATCATTTGGAGCATTGTCGCTCCTTAGCCGGCGAGCATCGTGTGAACCTAGAGAGAGGGAGAGAGAGAGAGAGAGAGAGAGAGAGGGGGGGAGGGGGAGAGAGAGAGAGAGAGAGGGAGGGAGGGAGAGAGAGAGAGGGAGGGAGGGAGAGAGGGAGGGAGAGAGAGAGAGGGAGGGAGGGAGGGAGAGAGAGAGAGAGAGAGAGAGAGAGAGAGAGAGAGGGAGGGAGGGAGAGAGAGAGAGAGAGAGGGGGGAGGGGGGGAGAGAGAGAGAGAGATGTGGAAGAGAGAGAGAGGGGGGAGATGGAAGGACCTGCTTCTGCTGGCTCGAGCAGGAGTCGACCGTGAGCGGGCCTGGAAGAGGGAGAGACTGCCGCTGTGTGTGGAAGAACGAGAAGGGTCGAAAGGCGTGGGAGGAAGGCAGATGACACGGCCATGTGTATCTATGGAAATGGACCGGTGAACGTGCGCTCACTCGCTTTGCCGACTGTTATTCACGAGCATACGTAGCCCCCGTTTGATCATACGGCAATATCGCTGGTCCGCCAGACAGACGAGAATATTGTTCTAGATGGTGTATTTTTGTGCTCGAATACGGTAATGGTAGGTCAACAAATGATTTTGGTAAGTCAACAAATGATTTTTTGCTTGTGTTGATTGGAACAACAATGTAACATTGTAAGTAAGTACTTTATTCGTGTCACAAAAATCTTTCACATGCATTCGATTTGATTGGTTCTATTAAATGTTTGTATAAGTGATAAGCTGGTTTCTCATTCTCCTTTCAGACGCCTCCTCTTCAGTATCAGTACTGTCGCTCTAAAAACGCGAAGTCAGAGCGGAACGCAGAGTGGTTGAGGTTGGCCGGACGCACCGCCTGAATACGCCATATGCCCCACCCACTAAGGCGACGCCCACCTTGACCTCCTTGCGCGCCTCCTGCAGCTGCGTGGCCAGCCAGAAGTAATCGGGCGTGTCGTCGCGGCCGAGGATGTGCAGGTACATCTGGGTACAATATGGATTACGGTAGGTACAGTGACCCACCGCAATGCGATGGAAATGTACGGGGCAGTTGGAGAGAACGAGGCGAGCGGCGAACATGTTCGACTTCATCAGAGGCCTAGAGGGTCGGGCAGAGTGAGAGTGAGAGTGAGAGTGAGAGTGAGTGAGTGAGTGAGTGAGTGAGAGAGAGAGAGACAGAGATACTGACAGTGAGAGCAAAGAGGCAAAGAGAAATAGAAATAGAGAGAGGGGGAGAGAGGGAGAGAGAGGGGGATGGCTGACCGCATGTATGAGTACTTGTCGAACCCGGCCCATGCCTGCGGGATGCTGCTCTTGCAGTTCACCATCTCCACCATCACATACAGCCAGCCCCACAGGTCGTCCACGCGACCCTATCGTACAATAGTCAATAATCATTAGTTATACGTCTCATTAGTTTTTTTTTCATTAGTCATATGTTTTTAGTCCCTGTTCATTGATCTTCAATCATGGTTCATTGGGCCGACTCATTCATTGCCCAAACCATTCCCTTCTGAACAAGTATTGCCCCCAAGTCCCGATAACAACCAGATGCATGTGAACGAAGTTGGCACATTAGCAAATTTTCAAAATCTACTCGACCCTCTTATTGGGGTTCAGACTCGTGTTAGACGAGCATATAGTATAACGATGGAGTTTAAAGGAGAGGAGCACGGAGTGATGAAATGAAATGATCAGCTGCTATCACACGTCAAAAATGATGATACATAACGTCAGTTATTCGTGGCGGGACCGATTTTGAAAATTAATTCCCATTGGAAACTCGTGCCAAGTTTGTACTACACCACGAAGTACTGACGCATTGCCTGATTTTTTAAGATGCTATTTCATTTTATATCAAATTTATATTAAATGATACAATTTTAACTTTGGTTTCAATTTGAACGTCATATCAATATTGACTATGTCGACTTCATGTCATTATTCCGTACACCTCTCCTTTAAAGGATACGATTGCGATATTCCAACAGATCGTCATCGCGACTATTCAACCATGATATGCTTTTCCAACTCGTTGGAATTTATCAACTACATGCCCTTCTGAACCGTTACTGTGCTAAACAACCACCTGCACATCACGTCTGCACCCTTCAATCGGGGTTCATTACTCGTGTTAGACAGGCGTATAGTAAAGCGATAGGTTTCTACCCTATTGTTCAATATTCCATATTGTATAAGTCCTATGGTTTTTTTCATTTCAATCATGGTTCACCGATTCATTCACTTATCGTTCAACTGCATTCCCCTCTGAATAAAAAGTGGAAAATCAAGAAACGTCCGATTTGCGTGTTCCACGCTCACCTGGTCCCTGCCCTGCTCGCAGTTGAGACTCGCCCACTCGTCCGTGCCGCGGATGCCCGGGTTGTACCTGAACGGACCATCACCCTTCCCCCCTCTCTCTCTCTCTTCTCTCTCCACTCTCCTCTCTCTCTTCTCTCTCTCCTCTCTCTCTCCCTCTCCTCTCACTCTTCTCTCTCTCCTCTCTCTCTCCCTCTCCTCTCTCTCTCTCTCTCTCTCTCTCTCTCTCTCTCTCTCACTCCCCTCTCTTTCTCTCTCCCCCTCACCTCGGCGTTCTCATGTACGCGCCCTCTCCCTCGGTGATCACTCTTGCCATGCCCAGATCGTACATCACCGTGAGCGAGTCCTAGAAGGTTACTGTAGATACGGGTTACTGTAGGTAAGTTACTGAAGATACTCGGATTACTGTTTACCCCACCTCATACATGCCCATATTCTCGCACTTGATGTCGCGATGCAGCAACGACAGACTGTGCAGATCGTACAGCGCCTGAGGGCATGAATCTCTCTCTCTTTCTCTTCTCTCTCTTCTCTCTCCTCTCTCTCTTCTCTCTCTCTCTTCTCTCTCTCTCTCCACCTTCAACAGTTGCAGTCCATACTCGCACACCACTTTGATCAATTCGTGTCCGGATACACCGCCGAGTTTCGAGATCGGAGATCCGGGCAGCGACTCCATCACCATGTAAGCCATCTCAAATTCAACGTACCGTAACCCTGACACCAAGTTACCGTACCTCCTTTCCGTCGAAGGTGAACAGTCCGCTGTCGATCATGCGCACCACGTGAGCCGTGGTATCGGCCGCATCTTTATCCGTCTTCTATACGGTACTGGGTACGGGATACTGTAGTGAAACTACCGTATACCTTCTTGATGCGGTTGAGTATGGCGATCTCCCAGCGCAGCGCGCCCTCACCCTCGCCGATAGCAACCTAGGTTTACGGTAGAGGGCATACTGTAGCTACAGTATACCTTGAGAACGCCCTTCTCCTCGCCACGGTCGGCGAGCACCACCACACCGTTCGCGCCTAGAGGTTGCGTCTCTCTCTCTCTCTCTCTCTCTCTCTCTCTCTCTCTCTCTCTCTCTTCCAACCTGCTCCGATCGTCTTGGTGATCTTCCATCCTCCTATCGTTCGACGACTTTGGCCGCTCCGCCCACTTCCCCGCCCTCCTCCTCCCCTTCTAGGCTGGAAGAGGGAGGGTGAGAGGAGAGAGAGAGAGAGAGAGAGAGAGAGAGAGAGAGAGATGAAAGCAATGGAGGTGAAGAGAGCGAGAAAAAAGAAGAGAGAGCGGGGTAGGGAAGAGGAAAAGAGACAGGGTAAGAAAACGGAGAGGGGGAGGAGACAGACTCACGGCTTTCCTCCGTCCGCCATTCGCTGCGAGGCGAACAGATGAAATGACTACGCCAAGATTCAAAGGATCGCAAAAGACCGAATTCCGTGTGTTTCTCATTCTTGTCTAGAAGGTGAAAAACAGTCATAATCGCTCTGAAAAAAAATCTGGTTTGGTGTAGTAACACTTTGTGCATTTGATAGTGTACATGTATTTCTCACGCTGCACAATATTTTGTTGATCGAAAAATGTGTTTATTATATTTTTCATTGATTTTACAGTTTTTTTTAAATGTTGTGTTAAGTAATCAATACAACTCTTTTTTGAAGTGATGCCGTTCCTACTCGTGACGGGTCATCCCGCGTGCGGCAAGTCCACTATCGTCGACAGACTAGCCGAATTCTTCAGAAACAAGGGCAAGGAGGTCGGTTTTTTGTTGTATTTCATATATCGCAACATTACTTTAATATTTTCTATTGTGCAGGTGTTGATCGTGCGTGACGACGACTACGCACAGTTCAACCGCGCCGACTACAACGACTCCAGCAAGGTCGGCATTTTAGTGTTTGATAGTTTATTTGTTTATCATTGATGGTAGCCGTTACAGGAGAAGGACCAGCGCTCGTATATCCGCTCGCAGGTGCAGCGCCACCTCTCCAAGACCACCATCGAGCAAGGTTACTCGTTCGATCTGTGCACACGAGTGACGAGCGCGTTCTGAATAGAAATCACCTTTTCAATCGGAACGACTTTTTCTAATGCGCGAATGGAATTGAGTAAATGTGGGTTCAGAACGCGCTCATCACTGATTCATCGCTATGGACGCGCGCACACTGGCATCGATAGCGGGGTTGCCGGTGGTATCTACCTGAAGACCCAGGTCGCGCACGCTCACGGTGAGAGAGTGGACTGCCGCCCAGTGAGTATGCGTGCTGCTGGTTGCCTCCTCCATGTGGATTCAGAACGGGCTCGTCACTCGTGTGCGAATTTGGGCGCATCGCGCAATGTCCGATCCTGATTCCGCCAATACATACCTGCGCCCTCTCTCTCTCACCGACTACTGTCTGCCACAGTACTCTTCCCTCCCCACCTTCCTTACTGCAGGCAGCATCTGCGCCTTCCGGAGAGTGCTTGGCAGGCAACCATCGCCTGGCGCCGCCGCCGCCGCATCGACTCACAACCTTCTCGTCGTCATTCTTTTCGTCGCTCCCTGCCCTTCATTATGCACACACGAATGAGGTAAGACCCCGCCTGACTGTCCACGCTCAATTCGCTAATTCGTATTCTGGAAAGAAATCGCCTTGCGACGACGCTCGATTCGATTCTAGTCGGTTCGTTATAAGAGAAACATAGCACATTGTGGAGTGCGAACCATAAATGTTTAATTCGAATTCAATGAAATAAATTACATTTATCACACCACGAGAATGCGTGACACATGAAATATCTGGGAACAATGACAATGAAGGAGCAGCAGTAGAATACTAGGTGGTATGGAAAACCAGCAATGACAATGCACGAACATGATGTTTCTTCTATATGACTAGTTCTGAGTTCGGACATGCAGACGGCTCCTCTTCCTGAAGGCTTCAAACGCCAGCGTCGTGTTGTGGATATCGAATGCCTGAACGCCGATCACCGAGTTGTCCTAAACAAAAAGATTCCTCTCTCTCCCTTCTCTCTCTCCGTCTTTCTCTACCCCCTTCTCCCTCTCTCCCTCCCTCTTTCTCTACCCCCATCTCTCTCCCTCTTTCTCTACCCCCTTCTCCCTCTCTCCCTCCCTCTTTCTCTACTCCCCTCTCTCTCCCTCTTTCTCTACCCCCTTCTCCCCCTCTCCCTCCCTCTTTTTCTACCCCCTCTCTCTCCGTCTTTCTCTACCCCCTTCTCCCTCTCTCCCTCTCTATCCTCTCTCCCTCCTCTCTCTCTCACCCTCCCCCCACTCACCCGTCTCATCGTCTCAAGTGCAGCGAGCACAGTCACCGTGAATGCCTCAATGTCGGGGAACAGGTTGGGGATCAATGCCCTCATCTCCTTGAAATCAGCGATTAGCAATGTACCGTATGACTATGTACCTGTATCATGATGGGCAGCGAAGTCTGGAGCTGGTGAATTCTGTCGCACATCAGCCGGGAGCCCAGCAGCACGTTCCTTCTCCATTCCGACGCGCACACGACGCCAATCGACTTGAACTCCGACAGCGCTCTTAGCACACCTAAACATGTCATATAGATTGTAAATCAAACAATACGCGATTCGTATCTTCTTTATCCCTCTATTTACAGAGAGAATTCTCCCTTGACCAGGTAGTCTTGAACAAAAGAGCATTTGGCAAACGCGTGTAGATACATACCTGCAATGTAGTTGGGGCCGAGGCGGGAGTCAATGGTTCTCTTCTCTATCCGGAACACAATGACCTGGTGCACATCCCAGTTGTTGTTATCCGCCCTCCTGCAAGAATGCAATCACTACATAGTTCTCAACTAGAATGTGAGAGACACTACATTCTTTCCCTATAGCGTTTTACACTCAAAACAGCGTCTATCGTTCTCGAATAATTCTATCCTTTTGTTACCACTTCGTGTTCAATATACCAAGTGTGTGATCTGATATTATAATAAATCAGCTAATACATACTTACTTGTGTATCGATAAAATGGACAACTTGAACTTGTGAAGAGAATTGGAAATGAGTTGGTGACTAGCGGTGATCTGATGAAATCCAATGTTAAATGTTAATATAAAACTATAGAAAGAATCAACCTGTAGAGAGTTTGTAACTCTGTCGATTTGACTTGTGGTAGGGATTATCTCTCTGCATTCTCCTTCCACCCACACTAATGCTTCAATATCAAATTTAATGATATTCTCATAGAAATCTGATTTCGGAGCGGAAGCCATGACATGCCTGAATTGAATGAATACAATGCGAATTGTGATGCGAATTCGACCAGCTGGCTGCGTCTTCCATTTTTATCAACAACGTCTCAGATGGTTTTGCAATATCGATAGCAGGGGGCCACCACCATGAAATAATTGAATCCAAAGTCTGAATGCAGTGGTATTATGTAAAATAATGAATGTTCATCAACTGACCAGTCTAGAAGTACTGCTTGTGAGCAGACCAATAAACTTTTCTGCCGCGACCGTAGCAATGATCTGTGAACAAGAAGTAGACAACTACAGTTCGATCAAAACTTACCGGGTTGTACGACGTTGCCTTGGTTTCTATGCACGCTTCACTCACAACATTCAGCGAGTACTTGGAACGCAGGAACATCACAGCTTCCTGGAACATTTTATGTGATGATAGAATAACACACAAACAAAAAATGTAAATCACTGAAAGGGAACTACTAAATCGCTAAAGTTCTCACGTCATCGCCGCACCCAGTGAGAAAAGAAACGGATTTTCTCGCTTCGTAGTGATTCCCTTGTGATAACATAGTTCTAAACTTCTCGGTTTACCATGTACATCTACATGTATTTTGTATCACTTACCCCGGACTTTCTCGCAAGAAAAACGAACCAGCAATCAATAAGACAATAAACAAAACCTGAGCAGTTTTTACTATCTGAAACCGACCCAGTTTGTAAGTCAGCATTGCATTAACATACCCAGATAGGAAGATAGCTGGTCAATACGGAAACCAAACTGTAGCCGGTTGCGAAACAGCAGAAAAAAATAGTGGATCCAATATTGACCAGGTGTGGCAGGCTGAATTTTTTTTTCTTTTTTTTTTTAAAAATGCACTTATTCATCTTACCATGACTCACTGAGATACATGAAAGAAATTGCTTGCGAAACACCAACGCATAGTCCTAGAGTGGCGACCAGTATGAACTCTGCCGGAACGGACCGGTGACACATACCCTGACAGACACAGTTTAGTGCGATAAAGAACAAATGAAGCTAACCAGAACGACTGTCGCTATGGACGCGCATGCATGCGCTGACGTGACACCAATCAATAAGAACTTTCTACTGACTGACGAAGACGTCATCTGTAAGAGTTACGTTTCAATAGCTAAATATCGTATGAATACCTGGATGACGATCGATCCGATAGCGGCGGAGCAGAGAAACACGGAGGGCTGGATAGGCGAGTTGGTCGTTAGGGCAAGATCGATGCTGAAGAAAAGCCCGAGCTTCTCATTAAATTGTATAAGACAAAGCTCACCCCATATTCGTGAAAGACACTACTCCGAGAAAAGCGAATATCAGAAAGAACCTCAGCGAAACAGCTCCATCTCTACCCTTATCGGGTGGAGAGGTCGGAGAAGTGACCATGGTCGACCGCACTGGGCCACGAAAGAGGAAAAATGATGTAATCGTCCGCCGATCACACATGTTTGGCAGTTTTAAAACGTGTCCGCATACAATTAAATTGTCTAAAATGACTGAAATGAGAAAGACGGAGAGAGGAGGGGTAGAGAAAGAGGGAGGGAGAGGGGGGAGTAGAGAAAGAGGGAGGGAGAGAGGGAGAAGGAGGGAGAGAAAGAGGGAGAGAGAGGGGGTAGAGAAAGAGGGAGAGAGAGAGGGAGAAGGGAGTAGAGAAAGAGGGAGAGAGAGGGGAATAGAGAAAGAGGGAGGAAGAGAGGGAGAAGGGCGTAGAGAAAGAGGGAGAGAGAGGGGGGTAGAGAAAGGGGGAGGGAGAGAGGGAAAAGGGAGTAGAGAAAGACGGAGAGGGGGGGTAGAGAAAGAGGGAGGGAGAGAGGGAGAAGGGGGTAGAGAAAGAGGAAAAGAGAGGGGGTAGAGAAAGAGGGAGGGAGAGAGGGAGAAGGGGGTAGAGAAAGAGGAAGAGAGAGGGGGTAGAGAAACAGGGAGGAAGAGAGGGAGAAGGGGGTAGAGAAAGAGGGAGAGAGAGAGGGGGGTAGAGAAAGAGGGAGGGAGAAAGGGAGAAGGGGGTAGAGAAAGAGGAAGAGAGAGGGGGGTAGAGGAAGAGGGAGGGAGAGAGGGAGAAGGGGGTAGAGAAAGAGGAAGAGAGAGGGGGGTAGAGGAAGAGGGAGGGAGAGATGGAGAAGGGGGTAGAGAAGAGGGAGGGAGAGAGGGAGAAGGGGGTAGAGAAAGACGGAGGAAGAGGGGGTAGGGAAAGAGGGAGGGAGAGAGGGAGAAGAAGGTAGAGAAGGAGGGAGAGAGAGGAGGGTACAGAAAGAGGGAGGGAGAGAGGAAGAAGGGGGTAGAGAAAGAGGGAGAGAGAGGAGGGTACAGAAAGAGGGAGGGAGAGAGGGAGAAGGGGGTAGAGAAAGAGGGAGGGAGAGGTGGTAGAGAAAGAGGGAGGGAGAGAGGGAGAAGGGGGTAGAGAAAGAGGGAGGGAGAGGGGGTAGAGAAAGAGGGAGGGAGAGAGGGAGAAGAAGGTAGAGAAAGAGGGAGAGAGAGGAGGGTACAGAAAGAGGGAGGGAGAGAGGAAGAAAGGGGTAGAGAAAGAGGGAGAGAGAGGAGGGTACAAAAAAGAGGGAGGGAGAGAGGGAGAAGGGGGTAGAGAAAGAGGGAGAGAGATGGGGGTAGAGAAAGAGGGAGGGAGAGAGGGAGAAGGGGGTAGAGAAAGACGGAGAGAGAGAAGGGAGAGAGAGGAATCTTTTTGTTTAGGACAACTCTGTGATCGGCGTTCAGGCATTCGATATCCACAACACGACGCTGGCGTTTGAAGCCTTCAGGAAGAGGAGCCGTCTGCATGTCCGAACTCAGAACTAGTCATATAGAAGAAACATCATGTTCGTGCATTGTCATTGCTGGTTTTCCATACCACCTAGTATTCTACTGCTGCTCCTTCATTGTCATTGTTCCCAGATATTTCATGTGTCACGCATTCTCGTGGTGTGATAAATGTAATTTATTTCATTGAATTCGAATTAAACATTTATAGTTTGCACTCCTCAATGTGCTATGTTTCTCTTATAACGAACCGACTAGAATCGAATCGAGCGTCGTCGCAAGGCGATTTCTTTCCAGAATACGAATTAGCGAATTAAGCGTGGACAGTCAGGCGGGGTCTTACCTCATTCGTGTGTGCATAATGAAGGGCCAGGGAGCGGCGAAAAGAATGACGACGAGAAGGTGGTGAGTCGATGCGGCGGCGGCGGCGCCAGGCGATGGTTGCCTGCCAAGCACTCTCCGGAAGGCGCAGATGCTGCCTGCAGTGAAGGAAGGTGGGGAGGGAAGAGTACTGTGGCAGACAGTAGTCGGTACCACAGCGGTGGGGTGGGAGTGATTGGGAGACGGTGCTCGTGTGCGAGCGCCATCCTCACTCTCCTTTTCCCTCTTTCCCTTTTTACGCACTCCCCACTCTGCCTCTCCCGTGTTCCTCTCTCTCTCTATCCTCTTCCTCCTTCTCCTCCTCCTCCTCCTCCTCCTCCTCCTCCTCCTCCTCCTCCTCCTCCTCCTCCTCTTCCTCCTCCTCCTCCTTCAGGTAATGGGATTACTGTAGGATACTGTATGTGCTGTGCCCATAACATAATATTCGCACTTCAGCTTGGTATCGGTCTTCTGCCAGAGGCCGCTGCAGGATTTCTGTGTTCTGTCTCTCTTCCTTTCTCTGACTCACCCGAGATGAGACGGCGAGCAACGATAACAAGTTAACCGACAACAAGTTCAAATGCTGATAAATCTTTTGTTTGCTGTTCTGTTGTTTGGTGTTTGACGGTACACTGCACAGCAATTAAAAAAAATTAAGATTAGGAACACTGAACCTGGTTTACTGTAGCGCGGACTTCATTCGCAGCTTTTCGACTTACTCGTGAGAGTATTGTTGAAAACAAGTTGGAAATTAGAAAAAAAATGATGTTGGTTACTGTACTCACTCACTCACTCACTCCTCGGGCGATTCTCCGTAGATCATCTGGAGCATTGTCGCCCCTTAGCCGGCGAGCATCGCGTGAACCAGTTCTGACCACTTGACGCGGTCTTGTGCCATGTCCATAACAGCGTCCATCCACTGCCCGTTGCGAGTGTTCAAAGCTCTGCGGAACGAAGTGTCTCTCGAGGTGACCTTGGCGCGCACGGCAGGCGTGGGCCCGACATCCTCCTTCAGCTTCTCGTCCCATGTGGCGCGTTTCCTTCCTGGGCCTCTTCTCCACTCCGGCGGCGGTAGTGTGAGCGCAGCTTGCTCCACAATCCGATGTTCTTCTCGTCGCAGCACGTGTCCCAAGAGACGAACTCTCGTTGCCGCCACTTGCCGCGAGGGGGTGGGCAGCTTGGACTTTTTGCGCAGGAGACGGGAGTAGATGTTGTTTACATCCCGATACAACTTCAGGTTGTGGCGACGGTTTGGGTAGAAGTAGCCTAACATCCGGCGCAAAAATTTGCGTTCCGCCGTATCCAGCTTTTCCTCGAGCTTCTTATTGAGAGCCCAAGTACCGGATCCGTAGAGCATCGCGGGTCGGATGGCGGTGAGGTAGATCCGCAGCTTGACGTGATTGGCGACGCTCGATCTCCACAAAACCTTTTCCAGCGAATTGAACGCGGAGCAGGCTTGGGCGATTCGCGCCTCCACATCCTTAGTAAGGTCGGCGTCGCTGCTAATCCACGATCCGAGGTAGCGGAAGTTGGTGGTCTGCGCGATCTTCTCTCCATTGACAGTGAACTCCTCCTTCGCTCCTCGCGGGATGGACATCGACTCGCACTTGTCCGGCCTGAGGGTCAGACCGTACGAGGCGGCGAGGAGACTGAGACTGTCGACAGCTTTCTGCAGGTTAACAGGGTCTTCTCCAAGCAGAGCAATGTCATCCGCGTAGTCGAGGTCGGTGACTTTCCGTCCTGCCGGGTGCAGCTCCACTCCTCCTCCACTTTCCTCCACAACACGTCGCATCACGTCGTCGATGACATAGTTGAACAGGAGCGGGCCGCAGACGGATCCTTGGCGCACTCCAGTCCGGACAGCGAACTGCTGCGTGATTCCGCAAGGAGTGCGGACAACGGCAGTAGTACGGCTGTACAGGTCTCGTAGAAGGTCGACTAGCGGGGCTGGTACTCCGTCGGCGCGCACCGCATCGAAGAGGCGGTCTCGATCGGGACTGTCGAATGCTGCCCGGAAGTCGACAAAGATGATGTTTGTCGGCTTCTTGAATCGGGCACGCAGCTCGACGATCCGTCTCAGAGAGAAGACGGCGTCGATGGTAGACCTTCCTGTTACTGTACTGTACTGTCCATTAGTTCTGTCAGTATGTCTATCGCTTATCGGTACCGCTCACTAGGTACTGTAGTTTCAATTTCGGGTACGGTGAGCGAGACAAAGCCGATCAAGGACGCATCCAAACTCACCGGCACTTGAAAAGTACCTTTTTATCATAAAACGTCTTTTTGATAAGGGCGAGAGAGAGAGAACGAGAGAGAGAGAGGGCGCAGGTATGTATTATCTTTCAAAAGTACTTCCAAGTAAAAGTAAAAGTAGTTGATTTGTACTGTTGTCTCAGTTGAGCAAAAGGACTGACATGTTTTCAATGGAGACATGCGCCAACAGGCTCTCTCTCATACCAGTGCAAAGCGGCCATATTATAATGAACGCGTTTACGAAGTTATGCAGTTATTATCTAAAACACAACTTCTGTTGTAACATAACACGTCGAATAATGCTGAGAGCCTGTTTGCACATGTCTCCATTGAAAACATGTCAGTCCTTTTGCTCAACTGAGACAACAGTACAAATCAACTACTTTTACTTTTACTTGGAAGTACTTTTGAAAGATAATATCTGTCCTTTTCTTAAAGGGTGTATCCAGACAATGTATTATTCCCTGATCTTCAGGATGAGGTCGCTTTCGTTCTCTTCAATGAAGACGAGTTTTGAAGTTCTGTTTGCGCAGAAAAATTGTTAAAATTACAAACAATTTTTCCACGTTCATACAATTTCAAAAGAAGGTTTCATTGACGACAACAAAAGCGACCTGAAGATCAGGCAAGATTAAATTGTCCGGATAAATCCTTTAAGTTTTGTTTCACAAAATTACATTTTCATACACGTTCGCGATTCGCTGCGAGGATACCAACGCGCACCCGCTATTCGCCTCTCTCTCTCTCACTCACACACAGAGGGGGCGGGGCGAAAGCGATTGTCCGACGCCCGCCCGCCCGCCCGCCCGAGCGACCGACACCAATCTCAATCCGCACTCGAATGCGGACTCTCCGTATCTCGCTTCAAATTCAATCAAACTCAATACAACTTTCTATAACTCTATCGAATAGAGATGTGAATGCAATGTAACAGTGGAAATCACTTGAAAATTAGGAAAAGTGCTTCATCCGGGAAAAGTCGTTTTTGAGCATTCTAGCGCGCGGGGACATCCAGTACAAACGAGAGGGCGCTGGCGCGCCCTCTCTAATTGGCGGAATCAGGATCGGACATTGCGCGATGCGCCCAAATTCGCACACGAGTGACGAGCCCGTTCTGAATCCACATGGAGGAGGCAACCCGCAGCACGCATACTCACTGGGCGGCAGTCCACTCTCTCACCGTGAGCGTGCGCGACCTGGGTCTTCAGGTAGATACCACCGGCAACCCCGCTATCGATGCCAGTGTGCGCGCGTCCATAGCGATGAATCAGTGATGAGCGCGTTCTGAACCCACATTTACTCAATTCCATTCGCGCATTAGAAAAAGTCGTTCCGATTGAAAAGGTGATTTCTATTCAGAACGCGCTCGTCACTCGTGTGCACAGATCGAACGAGTAACCTTGCTCGATTCATCGCTATGGACGCGCGCACACTGGCATTGATAGCGAGAATGCCGGTGGTATCTACCTGAAGACCCAGGTCGCGCACGAAGAAACTTGTTTTTTTAAATGGTCAGAACGTCAGAAATCGGAGGAGCATAGACAGTTTAATACTAAATTTATTCTAACATTATAAATAACAATGCAGATGCGACTAAAGAATAGGACGAGAATATCCACACCAACTGACGATCACCATGGACCCAGACTTACAGACTAGGCTGCATATGCCTAGTTGGCTTTGGGAAAAGTAGTGGTATGCTTGGGGAGAGCTGTCTTCGCGATCGCCTCGATGCGCGCCTTCTCTGTAGAAGAAAAATGAGATAAGAGAGGGGGGGTGAGAGAGTGAAGACTAGCCTAGACCCACCTTCGGCATGGCACTCCTTCCAGCCTTCCTCCCAGTCATACGCATCCGTCAGCGACTTGCCAGCGCACATCGGCTGAAAACCGAGCCTCGCAATCAACCAGAATGAATGAACCAATCAGTGAAGTATCGCAACTTTTAGAAGGAAGAAGGAATTGCGTGATTGGACAGTTAACTATCATCGTATAGAGATTCAAGTGGAAGAACGATAATGACATGAAAGAGGGAAGGAGAATGAGGACGAAGAAGGTCCCACGCGGAGAATGTTGAGGAGGGCAGTGTGGTCGACAGGTTTGAGGAAGAATTCGTGTTCCTTGCACGCCCTGTACACCTCGCGCAGGAAGTCCTGAGAGAAAGAGAGATGGAAAAAGGGAGGGAGGGAGAGAGGGAGAGAGGGAGGGGATGGTGGAGAAGTGCCCACCCGATACGGAGTGCACAGCTCTACTTCGGAGATGGTGTCAAAGTTGGCCGCCTGCTGCAATAGTGGAGATGACGTCAGAGCGAGGATACGGAGAGAGTGGGCCGTACCAAATGGAGTTTCTTGGAGCACATCTGTGACTCGTCGAGGTTCTCCCACGGCAACTGCCACAACAGCAGCTCCAGACCGGAGAAGGCGAGAGAGACCTGCATGGAGTAGGAGAAGAACGAGAGAGGGAGAGGGAGGGAAGGAGGGAGGGAGAGAGGGAGAGCAGGGGAGAGAGAGGAAGAAGGGGCGCGTACGATATCATCGCAGGGCGAATGTTCTCTGCGCATGTGCACTCCGATCGAAACGTAGTCATATGTGCCCCTAAAAGGAATTGGGTATGATAATAATAATAATAATAACAATAATAATAATAATAACGACAACATAACATATGTGTACAAGATTCACATTTTGCTCATCATTCCTTTCTCACTATGAATCTGCCTCACTCTCCTTTCTTCTCTCCGTATTGTCTTTCCTTCTCTCTTCCTTACCTTTATATGCTTCCACTCCTCTCTCTCTCTCTCTCTCTCTCTCTCCTCATCCCTCCCCCCTCTCTCTCTTTCTCCTCACCCCTCCTCTCTCTCTCTCTCTCTCTCTCTCCTCACCCCTCCCCCCTCTCTCTCTTTCCTCTCACCCCTCCTCTCTCTCTCTCTCTCTCTCTCTCTCTCTCTCTCTCTCCTCACCCCCCCCCCTCTCTCTCTCCTCATCCCTCCCCCCTATCTTTCTTTCTCCTCACCCCTCCTCTCTCTCTCTCTCTCTCTCTCTCTCTCTCTCTCTTTCTCTCTCTCTCTCTTTCTCCTCACCCCCCCCCCCTCTCCCTCTTACCTGAACGGCGCGTTCTCGCGACGCTCCAGCGGCTCGCCTCGATCGCCGACAAACCGCCTGGCTAACCCAAAATCGAAGATTTTGACAACGTGCTTGGTCTGAAACGAGAAAACACAGCGAGATGAATGTCAGTCTGTCGCATCACTCACATTGACCGTCAGACCTAGGGCAAAGTTGTGGGGTTTGAGATCGCGGTGCAGGTAGCCTTTGCCGTGCAGCGCGCGGAGAGCCGCCATTCCCTGGAGAGAGAGAGAGAGAGAGAGAGAGAGAGAGAGAGAGAGAGGGGGTGAATGAGGAGGAGAGATGGTCAGTGGCGAGAACCAAATGTACCAAAACATGTCATACCTGCATGATGACCCGGGC